>JAIPRN010002062.1:0-35201 GCA_025469175.1 Geopemphigus sp. TES_GeoC_2020 | reverse complement strand
AACACTATTAGCAAAATAAATATTTGAAACACTAATAAAAGGTAAAATGTTGTTATATTACATGTCAATACTCAATACATAGGCTAAAACTAATTTACGTCCCAATATATTTCTTGTTTTCGAATTAAATAGGGTCTCAAATAATTAAAGGTCTTTTCGAATTTATCTAACTAATATTTATAGCAGGAAATTTTTAATTTAGGAGAAAAAATAAACAGTTGAAAATATTCTTCAACAGAGTAAAATTTGTTACTTCTCTATTAGATATTCACGGGTTAACATTATATATGTAATTTTTGAATAACGTTTGTAACATGTTAATCGAATTATTAACGCAGTATAAAAATATTTTATTAATATTATTATAATAAATAATTAATAAATATAAATATATATACATATGCAGCCAATTAAAATCATATTTATTCATTTAATTATTAATAACATTATGTACAAACAATTTATTTCTTGGTACAACAATAATATATAATATTAAAAAAAATTGAAAAAATTAATTTTATAACTTACCATGATCATAATAAAATCGATTTATAATTTTTTTTTCCTTACTCTACCGGGTTGATTAGTTAAAACAAGACACGTTTTATAACTAAATCAAATTTACGCAAAAAAGTTTTCTGGGCGTTATTTTACAGGTTTTTAGTGTTTTTCCCTTTATTATATCCAGGAAAATTAAAAAAATTCTGATCAACAGCATAGATTGTATTCACATTTTGCAATCGAATATTTGATTTTAATTTGAAAACACAACGCTATTGTAAAAACAATTCGCTATGATCTTCTAATCTTCTTAGCGAAATCAATTTAAGGATTTCTCGCAACTTTCGCTTTCATATTTCTTTTTATATCACAATATACTCCACAAACTACATAGAAAATTAAACCTTTCGTCACACATAGCTAACGTAAACCTTTAATTCTCTCTTCTACATTCTTCATTTAATTTATATATTTTTCTTTGCCATTTCATTGTTTGATATTACGTGGCTTATACGATTTTCTGCTATAAAATTTTTATGTGTTATACACATATAGGGCACAATATATTAACTATAAAAAGTCCTAAGAGTATACTATAATCGAAAAACTTAAAAATATACGGGATAAAATAATTAAAAAAATCTTCAAAATTGTTAGCTTCTTCGATCGTACGTTACTAGACGAAACTCTAGCGCACTAAAAATTCCGTTTGATCTTTTTATGTAGGACCGTTTAGTACGGAACACAAAATAATTCTACAACGACTAGCAGATTCTCTAGACGAAAATCAATACTACATACTACGTATATTACTATATAATACAGTTCCGACAATAAAACACCGGAAAAGCGACAGTTATCAACGGAATAAAGAACATGCAGTAAAACACTAATAAAATATAACTTCTTAAGACTTGTATGCCGTTTGTATGAGCACGGTAAGCCTGATAAATCAGTATAAACGGAGAATACGACATTTTCACCGACCGAGTACGAGGAGAAATTGCACGATTAAAAAATAAAAATACAACGCACCAATACTCAATATACTTTATGGACCAAAAAGCAATCCAAACGATGATTGTGACGCTTTCGACGTTCTCCGAATAAAATGGACTTTCTGAAACGTATCAAAATGTCGTCAACTAGTTCGATTGACTAACCGAACGCAAATATGCATTCGGCTATTAACTCAAAGTCGGGTAATTATTATTATTCGGGCTCATTACAATCCCCGAACGCGAATTACTGGCGTAATTGTTAAGGCCTGATACGGAAAGAGCTTGGCGATTAACGGAAATCTAAGTCGGAAAGTGAACATTTTATTTGAGTAGTAAACTAACGGCGTCGTTACGCGTTCACAACTGTAAATTCTTTCATAATTTAACTATGTTACATACGTATTCATTGATTAAAAAATCAATTTTATTTTTCTAAGCTATTATGAACGATTGCGTAGACGAAAGATATATTAAGTATTTGAAGTGGTATTTTGCTTTCATATTCAAAGATCGCAGGAATTCTTAAATTTTATTACGATAGTTTATATAACGTTAAAAATTACATATTTTATTACTCGAACCTATGTTATATCACTGGCATGTATGTACATAGATAATTATCGAACTATGTAATAACTAAATAAATAACTATGGTGCATCGAAAAATTCGTGTTTGACGAAATATATACTCGTTGTTGAAAGTTATAGACAAAAATAGCAATATTATTGTCTATAATAATAATAATAATAATTATTTTTTGATATTTTATGAAGCACAAACGCCTAGATATAAACCTAAATAAAACGTAATGTTTTTAACAATCACTAATCCATATTTCGTTACTTTGTATCGGCAATTTTAAACTTTTAGAATTATTTTATTTGGGCTTATTGATTCCGGTATTTCTTTTCAGGATTAAATTTTCTGTATTAGAGATCGAATGCAAGGTGACATGTCTAGAACGATCCTGTTATTTTTGTAAAGTACCGAAACTACACGCGTTTGGACAATAGACTTTATACGACCCCCTCGCCCTAAGCATATCTAGAAAATAAGTCCGAAAGGTTCCAATTTTTTACACTTCCGGCAATTCATCGACAACGCCCTACACATTATATGCAATATATACATATATACATTGACAGCTTGGTCGTTTCGGATACCGATCTCATATACACCATACGCGAAAATACGTGTTTTGAATTCCGAGGATTTTCGTCATAAAATTCTTTACACGCTTTATTTCGACAAGGTTCGTTTTCTCGAAAATAATTATTCTTTTTTGTTTTTATAATATAATGTATCTACGTGACTACATTATAAGAGTAAATATTCTTAAAGCTATAACATTAAAAACGCGTTCTTTCGAAATTAAATTCATACATATTTAGTCACGAGTTACACCGTTATCTTAATTTTATAAAAAAATAAAATTTTTTCAGGTAAAATGTGTTAACGAAATTTACGTTAAATGTATTTACGTACATAAAAAGTGACGTATAGGAATTGATATTTTAGTATATTTTCGAATAGTTTCTTTCGAGACCGCATCACTATATTATATTCTCCTTTATATAAGTAAATAGTTAAAATATAACGTTTATCTTTAATTTAGACCTATTATAAACATTTTAATTATGAGTATATGTCAAAAAAAATTACATAAATCTAATACATTGTTCGTGAATGTTTTAGATACTCTAATTACCACTATTTGTCGTTGGTCACTAAATAGGCCATTGCATTAGATTTACAATTACTCGTTCAATTTGTAAACTCAAAAGTACAAACAAGATATATTATTCAATTAATCGTAAATATACGTAAATAATAAATTCAAATGATCATCTCTTTCAATTTTTTTATTTAAATCAGCGTTGTTGATTATAAACGTTAAAACGAATTATAACTTATTAAATTTTCGAATTATAAATAATTTAAATTCGCGTAATCAATTTCAAACAAGTTTATTATGTGAATTTAAATAAACAACACTTGTATACTGTATATATTATTACAGTGACAAGTTTTCAAACTATACCGCGTAGTTTATTATAAAATAAATCTATAAAATAGCTGTTTCGCGATTTATTTAAAAAGTACACAATATTTAGAAATATACGACTAAAAACGAACGATTCTGATGAAATAGATTAACAAAATCTAAAGGGTCGTTATAAAAATAATACATTATTTTGCAGAAAACAAAAAAACATCGACGGTCGACAACAATTGCTTTGAGATCGGGTCTGTATTTCTAAAAAAATAATTGCATCATACAGGTTTTCGATTAATTTCGTGTATCCTATCTTTTTCGAAATTCTACAAAAATTAATTAACAAGGCGATCGTTCAATTAATTGCGTATTAAGACGGCGAATAGAAATTGTTATACATGAGAGATATGTCATGAAGTGAATAAACTATATTTTATAACAGTTATACCGAGTAAAATGCTCGTTAGTTACCAGCGACAACGATATGAGCATTTTTTAATCATAACAAGTTAAAACTACGATTAAAATTTCGAATTACTGTTTAGCCGCCATCCGTATTGATTTTTCATTCGACTTAAGACGATTTAAACTGGCAATCGGGTGCCACGTATTAGGACGTCAAACTAATAGTATTTATACAGAAGGATAATTACGTTCCCATGGACATACAATCGGTACCATGTAAATGTGTATATATTAATATATCAAGTACACTATGTTAGATGATCGGTATAAAAATAATTACGTTTATAGAAAACGAGCATGGCAAGTTCGTGACCAACGATCGATTATTTCTGCCGCAACTATGACCTATTAAAATTCCGTCGGTACGTACCGAGTTGGAGTTGTAAACGTTCTTTTGTCGTAATGACCGAATTAAAAGTGCGACCGCGATCCGTTCGATATTATGCGGTAGGCATACACACACACACCCACACACCAATGTTTTGTAGTAGGCACCGTATGGAATCCAGTCGAACACAGATTGTAGTTTAACAGTTCAAGTACAGATGAGGCGGCTTATAGTCAAATTTCTGCTCGTATGCATATTTATACCATCACGAGAGAATAGTTCCGTTATTTCGGAACCCGCGATTATCGAGTGTTCGCGTCAAATAACGTTTTCCGAACTTCGAGTATCTAATTAAACTACCCGCTTTAGTGTGAATCTAGATATAAATCTTTCGGACTCTCGTAAGTATGTCATACATATATACATATAATATCAACGTCTCGCGTGTCTACGTATAAATTAGTTACTGCGCCAACAGGTTCGATCGGAGTATACGAAAAATGAGAAATACGGAATACACGAGTACAAGTACGAAATACGTAACAATAACTATTAATATATAAATTGTTTAAAATTACACATTATACCGTGCGTATATTGCGTTCGTTTGACACTACTTAAACACATGTACGTATAACGCACAGTTCAACTGTGTAACTCTTGATTGCTTATTTACAAAGCAATCAATTCTACTGGAAACATCAATGTACCAAACAATTACTAAATTGACGTCTCGTGAAATGTATACGTAATTATATAATTCGCCGTATTTGCTCGAATAATTATTTTTCGTTCAATAACACGTAATAATTTATAAAATATCTATCTGGAAAATATAGAATACGTTTGGTTAATTGTGTCACCGTCCATAAAAACGTTCACGCCGATACGCGCTCATTTAATCGGCTCACTCGCCGGCCGGACAACTTCAACGACAATACTTCAACCAGCGAGCGTACTGTTGTTTATTCCATGAAAAAGCGCGGAAAAATGTACAATAAATTATGGCAACTGGACGATGTGTGACGGGGGCGATGGCTGGTTAACATTAGGTTAATTGTACCAATGTCCTTATAGATGGATTGACGAAAATCGACTGAAACGAAATCGTTGTCAAAACTACCATTGATAAATTAATGAATCGATTTTTTATTACAATTCGTCACGGTTTAACGATACGATCTTGTTTGTTTAAAATAAAACTTTCTGGAACAACGAAGAAACATACACTTTGTGTCGTTGAATACTGCTATAGCACTTGGCGTTTAAACGATGGCGCGCGTTATCGTTAAAATTAATTTTTAATTTATTCGTCGTAGGAAAAAAATATATAAACTCAATTTCGCACGTTTTGACATAATTGTTTATTTAACCAACTTTAGTATAAGTAGCATCAAAACAACTTATATTTAAATATTTTGACGTGTCTGATATTTGATATAAATAAAATACGGTGTGAACGTTTCAATTTGAATTCCTTTTAACACGCAAAATATATAGAGAAACTCTAATATAAAATATTTTAAATACTACGAATGCCCAACATTTTAAACAAAAGAAGTCGATAATATTTATAGACAGTCGGTTAACAATTGTGTTCCTGGATCAATTTTTAAGTTACGCCACTGAACAATACAAATAACTATGATAACTTCAACGATCGCCCCATAGCCTTTCAATGTTATGCCTTATTCTAAAAGAAAACAATTGTACCAAAATTGCTCTTTTCTAGTACATAGACAAATCTTACTCTAATCATCCATTTATGCGTGTCTAATCTGGGGAAAAGGTACGTTTTATCGTGTTAAAATAATTCAAATTATCGGAAAACGAAACACCAAAAATAAAAACAGCAGGGTCTCCTTGGTTTAAAGAAAAATTATCTCAAGTAGATTTCCAAATTTTAACAATTCTATATCTAACATCTAAAAATGTATATAGTTCTCAATGTCCAGTTGAACAAGTTCACTACGTGCACACCCACCATACAGTTGTTCACAGCGGGACCGGCTTCAGGGTCGTCTAAATTAGCCACCTTCATTAACTGATAAAACATTATTATATTCTTATTATTATTACTAATATTTCGTTCTTATATTATCCTTGCATTGTTGTATCATTTTTATTTTTATTATTATCAGTTAACCAAATTTAATGTACAAAATATATCGCCGATATTAGTTATCTACCATTATATAACAGTCAAAATATTATACAACTTGTAAATATCCATGAGTACACATAACCTAGACTAAGAGCATCTCATTTTGTTTAATAAAAAAAAGTATATTAACTACGACGAATTATTGTATATATGTTTTATACGTAATATTTTATTTGAATTACATTAAAATCATGTAAGTTCAATTAAAAATACTATTTCTTATTTGAAAAACTAACGATTTTACCATATAATTTATCGACGTATTTGTAAGATTAATTAAAAATGATACTAACGAGAATTGATATTTAAATAAAACAATGATAATAGCTAAATTCAATTGTTATTGCAACGAAATCAATATAGAACAAAATGTTTGTCATCATTTTCAGATATTATGTAATTTGCTTCATTAATACAAAACTATCAGTATTTGAAGCGAACGTGGAAAAAATCGTTTAACCCAACTTTCTATCTAAAGTAAACATGAAAGATAAAGTTTCCTTTGACACGTTGCAAAGAAGGTAGTTCACTTAAGCCGCTTATTTGAGAATTCGTGAACAGAAACAAGGTAAATAGATTAAGTTTTCTCACACTTGCACTTAGGAGAATTTGAAGTGAAAATCAGTGTACATTTGGGAATCAAGGGCAGGACCATAGTTGTTTTCCTTTATAATGAATGGAATTAGTATGGATATTCCGAAGGATACGTGCTCTGGAAATTGCTAAACCTTTCAGCGGGCGCGTACGCACATTTTGTACGACAATTATAGTTTTGTTGACACGACTTTTATCTGAGTATCCCGACTAAATACCGAGGTACATCCCATTCGGTGACGACAAACATATTGTTATTCATATTTAACAAATATTTTAGTTTGCTTCCTATTCTAATAAATATCAACTTTTGTCTGGAGCAACTTTAATTTAAGTACGCCGAGTGCCTGGTCGCGATATTATTATTATTAATTTTTTTCTTATAATTTATCGATATAAATATTAAAAATATATATAGTATGGATCAGATATATTATTGTGATAAAAAAGTATTAACATTAATTGCAATGTTACACATCAAAATCTTAAAAATTGCATTGAAAAAAAAATTAAATCGATTGACGGCGGTCTCATTTGTTATTTACTGAAAGTCCAAATATAACCGAATACATTATATACGTCGCTTTTTCTAAAATAATTTTTTTATTAATTACGTTGATTTGTAAATTATCGTTTGTGGATATTTTTCAATGTTAGTGAATATAAGTAACGCGAAATGACCCAAAAAAATTGACAAATAACAAAAATTATATAATTTATACGAAATCACCTTAAATATATTTACAATAAAATTTATGAAAATATTGAAATTTGCAAAAAATTGCTATAGAAATATTGATATATAACTCGACTTATATGAGACAAATTGAAAATATACTTAGCAACAAGAAAAATGGTTAAAAGGCTATAATATCTAAACCCTAATAATAAGCATTTCATTTTATTTTAATATTAGAAAAAAATCGTCCATTTATTTTTTAAATTATTAATTTTAGAAAAGACGTATAAAAAACCTAAGAAAATTAAATGAAAATTAAAATTTCTATACAATTTTTATACTTAATATTATTTTATTTTATCCTTTGTATAATTTCTAATGAAATATACGTAAGACACATTTTTTAGTCAAATAAATTACGACTAGTGTTTGTTCACCTAATATAAAAAGGCTTACGCACTAAAAGGTCCATGATTTCACGAAAGTTGACTTATTGTAATAAATGAAAAATCATTTATTGAACGAATGTATAATTAACTTATCACGTTAATATTGAATGTACGCGAATCCATAAATTGGTTCAACAAGTATTGCACAAATATTGTACCCAGAAGATTTATAGGATACGATGTTTAACAAAACCTTTATTTTTTACACAAAACGTAGCAAAAATAAGGGGAAATAATAAATTTTATCACGTATTTTATAAGTGAGATAATTATTCAATGTTTAAATAATGTAATTGTTTTAGAAGGAAGTTATTATTTTTTCGCTTCAATTTAATATAATTGCATTATTATCAATACATTTTATAAATGAAAAAAAAATTTACTATTCATAGCCTATTTTAAGTATATATTCCAATAAGCTCAACAATCAGTTAAAACAGTTTTGTATGAGCATTCGATAATTCAATTACCACAAACACTCTAGTTAATGAAATTCTGCCCAGAATACTATTGGAGTTTTTTTTTTATAAACTATGATTTATCGTTGTCGATTAATAAATAACATTTTAAATTAGAATTTGATATGAAGTTTTTCGAATTAATTAATATTGTTTTAATTAAAAATTAACTTATTCTATATTAAATTATTTATTCCGAAAATATTTAATATATTGTAATTCACACACATGTGTAATAAAATATAACAATATTAATAAATAATTATTATAATAATATTAATATTAATATTTTTATATTATAATTTGAATTATTATGTAATGAATTTTTTTTTAATAATTAATTGTACAGGTAATATTACTACCAGGGACGTATTTTAGGGAAGATTCTTAGTTCTCAACCCCTTCTCCCAACCTGGGATCAAAAAAAGTTATTGATTTGTATATGCAGCCAAATATAAATATAATATTTATATCAATAAGAATCTAGTACGAATAATATTAAGAAATGGGGCTCATAATTACCACGGCTTTGCTATGTAGGTATGCAGAATATTTATGTATATATCTATATTTATATTATATTTTCTTATAATAAAGAACATTATAATGAGCTTTTACGTCCTTTTATAATCGATGTTTAATATTAACAAAATAATTATAAGCAATCATTTTCGTGTGGCTTTTAAACGTATTTTGTTATCGATGTATTATTAATAAATATATATAAATTTTAACAGTAGCCTAATATATTTACAAACTAGTATTTTTAAATTTTAATTATATAATTATTAAGTCGTAACTAATAAGTATTAATTATAATAATACCAGTTATCAACCTAAGGTCTTACTTTTATTGTATATACAAGCAATATAAATAATTTAACTGCATTTTTGGAAAATTTGATACCCCCCTTAGAAAAAAATTGAAAATACGCCAATAATTATTACATACTCGCCGCTTTAAAAATTTTTTTCATATTTTATTCTGATATGGGGATTATTATTACTTAGCGTGCTTTTGTTATGTAACTCAATTTTAAGATCAAAAACGAAGAAACAATAATACTTTTAAATTTCTCTAATTTCTGTAATTGATTTTAATGTTTAAGACGTTGAAAAAGATACTAATTGCAGATTAATTTATCTAATAAATTTTCTGTTCTGATTGTTCGCTTTAGTATGTTTGATAATTAAAAAATTATTTTCTATATAAAAATAGTTTAAAATTTGGATTAAATTAGTAATTAGAGATTATTAAGGGGCAAATAAATGTAAAAAAATTTTTTTTAGTTATATGTAAAAAATTTCTAATAATTGATTGTAGATTTTACTTAAATATAATTGTACACTATTTTGATTTAAATAATTATTAGATTTTTATACAAATATTTTTAGACAAATATTTTTATTAATTTTCCAAAATATTTTTTATTTTCTCCGAAATTTTTATTTTTAACCCTTATAGTATATTCATTGACAAATGTTATGGTTATATTGATGTTTAGCATTTTGACTTTCGAACAAATTATTTTTGAATCCACATTTTTTCTTGATTTAAATGTAAATTGTGTAGATTTTGAAATATTTTTATTATAATAAACGAAATTGGTGATATTATTAAAATACGTAGGTTTTATTACAAATTTGACGTTTATTATTATTTATGGTTTTCTATAATTAAAAGCTCTTCATAATATTTTTATTTTATATAATATAAAACTTGAACATTTGATTCCTAATAAATGATGTAAATATTTTGATTGGGAATTTCAAATAGATAAATGTATTGTTTATCTGAAATAGTTAAACCATTCACTACTATTGTTAGTGAATAATTATTTGATAAACTTATAATATCTAGCACTTATAATATACAGTTAGATATTTAACTACAAAGTGCATTATAAATTGTTATCGTTAAATGTTTTCAAATATCTATAACTAAAAACAGAATCAGTGACTACCGTTTTATTTTATATTTTTTATACTCTTCGTTCAATTATAATTCCAATATTATTATTATATATTTTCAGACATGTTAATTAGTTTCGACGGATTTTTTGAAATCAAAGTCGCCTGTTTTTCTAAAATAGATATATTTGAAATAAGAATGTTGTTGTTAATTTCTATTGTATATATTATAATAAAATAGTCATTACTTTACACGGTAAAAAAATATTTTTTTTATATTATTGAATGTGAATATGTTTCAATTTGTTTTTTATTTTCTGTTTATTTATTGAGATAATTGAAAAAAGCTTTTTTAATATCAATTTCAAACGATGTATCTAATATAAAATTAAATTATATATTAAGTGTGTTTCATTATTTTCACATATAAATTCTACAGTAAATTGTTTCGGTATATTATTGTAGAAAATGACTTGAACGTATCAAACTAAATACTGTTCAAATTAGTACATATCATTCTAACACATTCGTTTATAAATACAATATGGGGATTTTATTAATGATTTTTGTTTTGTCAAAACCTTTTTAAATAAAAAATTAATTTAGAAATAAAGCGATTTGTGTCAAATGATTTGACAAGATTGATTTACAGTCAAATAGATAATTGTAAATTTGGCTCGTTTCATCAATTGTTTTGTAATACGTAATAACTTATCAACAAATGTATATATTTTCGTTCGATTAAAAATGAAATTAACTTTCTTATCGTCATATATTATAATACGCAATTTCGTAAACTGTCGTCAGTTAATATTCCGCAGAAATGTTTACTTCTAATGTTATATGGGTATTTAAATATAAACAGTAACAGTTACAACCTTCTACATACAGCTTAGTATAAACTGTATAAATCTTAACACTATCGTTTATCTTCCTCGAGTACGTATGTGTGCGATAATTTATGATACGATATTATTATCCTCGCGAACTAACCACGTTTATATAGAAATTGGAATATATTTCTCATTGTTTTAGCCGTAAACGCTTTTTTGGTTAATGATATATAAGGTGTTTATTTTTTCAAACACGTTTCACAAATTAAACGTAAATTACAATAAACGTTTGTTTGACGAAATTAATAGCGCAAAACTCTTTTTATAATATAAATATTAATATTTTTAACATCACGACTTTTTTTTTGTACACTGTTTATCGTATACATATGGCAGTTATTTTAATATGTAATATAATATTTTAAACCAATAGTATATCGCTTATTTTTGAAAAACCAATAATATATAACACTTTATTAGAAACCAATCTTTAAATTCGAGTTACTCTATCCACTAATTTAAACAAAGTAATAAATTACAAACAAACGTTTCAAATATGTATAGCAATTGAAGTTCATTATGATGTTAATCAATAGGTATGATTCACGTATGGTCGTATAAAAATAAATATTTCTATATTCACGAAACAATCGGACGAGAAATTTTAATTGGTTACTTAAAAAATGAAGATTATTGCCATTATAAATAATGGTAAAAAGAAATTAAATAAAACCGTAAGCAAATATCAGATTCCAGATTAATTTTTAATTTCTATGAATTTTATTTCGTTTTATTCGAGACTTTATTTTTATGTTCCCTAATTTATTTCATTATAATGATTGACATAAAATCGTACGCGTAATTTGAATACGGCTAATTTTATTATACTATAGGGACTGAGTTACGTTTTTAATAACTAAAATTTGATATCCTTTCACTAATCGGTTTAAGTTAAACCCAAAATTACGCGTCAATACAATCTTACTTTTTCCAACCCACCAACTGCGTCTACGCTGTACGTAGATTCATATGTGTTTCGTAATGTAATATAACTTGACTTTGTTTTTGTAACGAAAAACTCGAAAAATTCTAGACACTAATGGAAATAAGTGGTTTTAAAACTTAGTGTTTAAGGTAAGTATAATATAATGTATTGTACCAAATTACGTATAAACATTTGTAAAATATGTATTTATTTTTGTATTTTTGTGTGTCGTTATGGATTTATCGCCGTATGTATCGTACAAATCGTCATTAACGAATAATAAATAGTATTTAAGGTCAAAGTATTATTATATTTATTTTTAAAGTGCAAGAAAATGAATAAATACTAATCTGTATTTTACGAATATTTTAGTTAACTACGATTCTGTCGATTCTACGATATCGTCTTACAGACTAAAGTAGCTTAGGAAAAGTTACGAACGATAAAAATATTAATAGCATTAATATTTTAATTGATATTATTTAAAACAAACCCAAACCATTACTTCGAATCATTAAAAATAAATAAATATTTTATTTAAGTAGGATTAAATATTTTAAAATCTGAATACAATAATTATAATAATCCGTAAATTTTATTTATTTTCAAGAGGCAAATATCAATTTAAAAAGTATCGAAATATACATTAAAGCGTTACAATGGTTTGTTAATCTATAAACCTTTATGTTTAAAAATGTTGTTTGATGTTCAATTTTAAGACCTACTAGTTCACTAGATTTGCCTGTGTTTGTCGTTTTAAATAATAATAATAAAAAACATAACATTATGATCAGTTTTCGAATTTCACTATTACGATTTTTACTACAGTCCTGAATTGGTCAATATTTATTATTATTATATATAAAACATATTCATTATTGAATAATAAATACAAAGTTAAGATTTTTAAC
This sequence comes from Geopemphigus sp. TES_GeoC_2020, assembly GCA_025469175.1. Taxonomy (NCBI): domain Eukaryota; kingdom Metazoa; phylum Arthropoda; class Insecta; order Hemiptera; family Aphididae; genus Geopemphigus; species Geopemphigus sp. TES_GeoC_2020. The sequence goes on along the minus strand of JAIPRN010002062.1, from coordinate 21,925 downwards.
GAATGCTCAAAATTAGCTTTTAATAGAATACTCAATCGTAATGTAAAAAACTGAATTGAACAAAGTTATATTTATTTTTTTATTTTACTTACATACACTATCAACTTAATGTTGAAAATAGTCCTTGCTAAATTTGTAAATATATATATATATAATTATATTTATCGGATATAAGTTATGAAGGACTTATAAAATAAAATGGTTAATAATATATTTATAGTTGAATATTAAGTTTAATATGACGTGACAAAGAATTTTATACCAAAGACTGATCGATCGTGTACGATTATATATATATCCAAATGGAAGGGTATGCGCCCCATCACATTTGGCATCTATAAAGTTTTTTTTGTCTTTAAAAGTTTTATAAATTGGCTTAATTCAGTATTCGAAACTTAGGCCTGATCACATTATCGTTGTGATACCGAAATGATCTTCGATGAATTTATATTTTCTGAAACTAATTGGTGCATCAATATCTAATTGTCTAAATAGTCATATTGTAGAAAATTAAATCGAAATATTGGTAATAATCTCTTTAACCGATGTTATTGAACGACTTAATTCAAATTCCAATACCTATTTTAACACCGCGACATGTAAACATAGGGCACGTATAACACGACATTTATATGTAGCTTAAAAAATAATATGCGAAAAAAGGTAAAACATTGATTTATTCATAAATTTTAACAAATAATTACAACGTCTGATGTGACAAAACGCGTAAAATTTTATATTGATAAATGTAACGAATCGTAAATAGTATTCCTTTAAAAAACATTCTCATAATTTCGGTAACATAATGCCACTCAAAGTTATTTGAAATAAGAAGCTATTTTGTAATAACCAAACAAATATGTATAACTTTTGTATGTAAAACATGCAATGAAATATTTAAATCTGTGCTGACTGAACACTGTATCATGTCGCAATAATTGTTGATACGGTCCTATGTCATAATATATTAAAATTAATAAGAAAACTAGTAGATTTAAGTATTTAAATATTATTAATATAAATAAATTAATAAATTTATATTATATATATTTATTTTAATATTATATATTATTTATATTATATTATTAATTAATAAATTTATTATTTAGTATTTATTTAACTATTATTTCAAAAACTAAAATGGGATTTTATTAATTGAACTGTATAGAGTCCATGTTTCATATATTTTTCAGTTCAATAATAACTACCTACATAAATTGTAAAGTTTCGAATAATAATTATTGATGAATTCGAATGCTCACAGAATAAAAAAATGACGCTTGTTCATTGACATACTTTTTGATTCGTTACGTTATTTAGGATAACGTAATTCGATGTATTTATCTGATAACATAAATCAGAAAGTAACGTTCATGTTCTATTTTTGCGATATTTTTATTTGAAATTCGAGAATTTATTATAATTACTGGTTTTGTTGTTTCGTAAGCGCCTGACGACTTCGAGTTTTGTTTAGTGAACACTACCAAGTAAAATATATTAGCCGTTATTATCGACAACAGTGGTTAAACTTAATAGTTTTTTTTTGTTTCACGGCGTCATTCTCCGTCTATAAAGTCAAGTACATTTTTTGCTGATGATAAATTTATGTCTACTTTAAACATTTTTAACAAATTTCAAAGTTTTTATACACTTGAAATTTACGCTAATAACGAAATGGTTTAAAATAAAAACCGAACATTATTCTTAAAGAAGTTAGAATAAAAAAATCTTTATAAACATTCATTTAAAGAAAAATGATTGAGTCTTCCCATATAACATTTTTTTAAATAAGTTATTCAACGTTTGTAAATGTTCATTTACTACGATCAGTTTGAAATAATATATATTTTAATTTTGTATAATTTTTTCAAATTAAATATAGATTTACAGATTAAAAAAATTAAAAAGTAAAACATTAGAATATAATCTGTAACTTATTAATTATTTTTTACCATAATCACAATATAAATTTAAGCACATATCTTATTAAATTATCAATGGCAGAGTAATAAAAATGTTCGTCTAAACTTCTTAGAAACATTTCCTTTGAGACCTATATTCCTTCGATACTTCCAAACCGGAAGAATACGGAGAACGTTCAAAAATTTTACATTTAAATCGGTACAGTATCTATTGGGTGGGTTTTTAATATGAGTCGGGCGTTATTATGAATAAGAAAAGTTTTTTCGGGAAGAACGTCAGGACGTTTTTTTTCGGTACGTGGAAGTTTTTCATTGGCGAACAATATAAATATACTTAATTCGTTTGCGAACAATATGAAGAAGTATTAATTGACGCTTCTTTACGCATATATTTCTTATAAATTATTTTTAAACGGTCCCAAAAATTATAGTCAGAACTTTTTCTTCATAAGAAACAACTCGGAAATTCTTCGTTTTCGATGAACTCGTGCGTTTCTTTTTCATTGGCGCTCGTTTAGTTTCTGGTGTAAAATAGCGAAATCAAGTTTGATTTTCGGTCTCTATTAGTTTCAATAAAATTGTTCCTAATTATAATAACGATTTAAAAATTTTAAATCAACGATAGTCCTTTTGATTTTGTGTTCGAATATAAATATTTTTAGAATCCAACGAGAATAAACTTGGCTAAATCAAAAAATTCTATGTATTGTATCACTCGTTACAAACAATGCGAATTTGAATATCTTTTATGCTAATGTGACGTTTTCAGTAATTTATCATTCCAATTACAATACGACATACAAAACTATTAATTAAATAAATATAGCGGATAACGATTAATGGCAGGTTGGGACTAATTCCGTATAACCACATTAACTGGTGGCTGAAATCAAGAAACTTTTGTTTTTATCATGGACTCAGAAAGGCGAACACCGCGGTTCGTTATCAATAAAAATCATTTGCTCAAGGTCTTGTCAACTTGTCCCTTCCCTTTTAAGTTTTTCGCCACAGATTTGGTTTGGATTAAGAAGGTTTCGTGTAAAATATTTTCTTCATCGGGAAGTTTAGCGATCGTCGAGTTCAGAACACGTAAATGTTCGGCAATTTGACGTTGTGACAACGGTGGAAGCGTTTTGTTTCGTCCAAAACAGCTATATTTTCGCTCACAGAAAGATATTTTCGAGGTATAGCGTGGCGTTGAAATTCACGGAAATGCTAATTGAATAGTGGCCGTTGTTGTTTCGTCGTTGCTTTTATAACGCCAAACAGATTAAAGATTAAAGATTTTTATTACTTTTCGTACGTACAATCTTATCGATACAGTTATTAGTGCAATCTTATTATCTGTGTAATGGTGTAATCGACATCATTTATATTAAGCTTTAATAAAATAAAAACTGTCCACATAAACCGAATCGATTTTCCATATTAAGCGGTATTTTTCAGCCTTTTTAATATACATTGGAAACGGGACCAAACCATTATGCCCATATTAGGCGGTTGCCCACATTTACCGGTGGTCACATTAAACGGAGTCCGCTGTATATACGGATGTAATATATTAGCCGAATAGTTAAAATAATAAAATAAAAATACGGAATTTCGTCTTATTTAATCAAAACTTACACACACAGGCATGGTTAACGTTCCATATTTTGTACACTATAGTAAATTAATTGTATACAAAAGTTTACATCGAAATAATAAATTTAAACGTAATTACCGAAATAAACTAGACAGACAGCGGACAACAAATAGTTAATAATTATTATAATCATAAATTTTAAGTATATTGTCAAAATAAATTACGATTACAAAACAGAAATATACCGTAAATGGTTAAAACTAAATACATATTTAACTGTGTGTAAGAAATTATGCACAGTTACTATAGTATTTATTATAATTATTATAATTAATATTAATATAATTATTATATTATATTAATATAATTATTATAATTTAATATTTTGTATATTAAAAATGATCGAATAAAATCGTGGAATGAAATATTATTGTTGAAATTTTATATAGTTATATTAGTTTTGCTAGACACTAGGCAAAAAATGAAATGATAAAGTACGATACAATATTACGAAACGTGTATATTCCTTGTTTTTATTAATATCTTATATATTTGCGTTACGCGTATGTAATCAATGTTTATTTACTAATACTATAATAGTGATTAATACGAACATAAGTAAATACTAATTTCAAATATTAAAGTAATAAATATTATTATTGTTTGAATCGAAAATAACAATTAATAAAGTTAAATTTGACGTAAAATATATTTCAAATTTATTCGATAAAAATGAGTGTCTATACGTAATATATAATATAATCGCACACTATTTATAAATGTGATGTTTATATTTCCAAAGCGTTATTTTTTTACATTTCGTTTAAACAATTTAACAAGAATATTGAAGGCTAACATACATTTTTAATAATTCGAAATGTATATGTATTCATACGGTTTCGGTAATTTTCGACTTTATAATCTAAATACAAGGCTATATCGATATAATAATATATATATATATATATATATTGTTAGTGATCTAATATTGGCTGCTATGTTGTAAGTTATTATAATAGGGGTCGCTGCCGTCAGATGGACCTTATCGATTGTGTATCGACATATTGAGGAAGGAAGCAAGCAGTGATCGTATGGCTTGGCTATGGTTGTCGATGAGTCCACTTCGCTCGGCTAATTTGGCTGCTTCATTATTGTTATTACTGCGGTTTTTATTATTACTATTATTATTTATTTCATTCGTTAGTAAAGAGTGTCGTCGAGTGAAATGATAATCGTTTATAATATTTAACTACCAAACATTTGATTTATTTCTAATAAAATATTATATATAAATATATATTAATAGGTTATAGTTGGATTATTAACAAGTAAAAACTTACGAACCAATTTTAATTTTTTAATGAAAATAATGTAGGGTTTCAAAATATTTTAAATACTCGTTTTCTAATTGTTTATTATGTGAATGCAAATAAGAGAATTCAAGGTTTTGCAACAATGGCAAACCTGGCTATATGACGTATTGTATATTTACATAAAACCATGTACAATAAGGATATTGGCACGTTTTAAAATTCAATTTTTGCACACGTTTCTGTAGTACAGACAGAATGTGTCATTTCATAATTAGACGTTTATATTTTTATTATATAAACATAAGAATATAGTGAGTCCAACTGTTCGGTAAAGATGTCGTGGCGTTTAGACAGATTCATTTTTTAATAAATAATTTAAAAAAATTTTTCATAATCTAGAATATTCGATATACGTGTTTACCCCATTTTGTACGTTAATATGTTTCTGTTTTGTCTTCGATCTTGTCGTGAGTGTCTTTCACCCAACTCAGCTATATGACCTCCCCCTTCTGTGGCTAACGTCAACACATGTTAAATACAAACGTAGTTCGGCGTCAAATTCCATGCCGTCGTTATCATTATATTTTGTCCTTTATATAAATTTAATACGGTGCATTCATTAGAATTTGTGTTTATTTTATTTTATTTCGGCATCTTCGCTACGGTAACCTCTTGTGCCCGTAAAATGAGAATTCCACACAAACACCAACTACGTTATAGGGTTCGGAGTGTTAGGCGATTGACAAGAAAATAGAGCAGAGAATGAGTGTAGCCGAGATGAGAATGCTTAGATGGATGAATTGGGTGACAAGAAGAGATAGGATAAGAAATGAATATATAAAAAGAAGCATAGGAGTAGCGTCGATTATGAATAAAATGAGGGTGAATAGACTTGGATGGTTTGGTCATGTTATGAGGAGAGAAGGTTTGGAAGCAGTAAAAACGGTCATGGAATTGAGCGTTGAAGGAAGAAGAAGCAGAGGAAAACAAAAGAAAATGTAGATGAACGTGATTCAGTATAATATGTGGACTAAAGGTGTATGCGTGAATGATGTGGGAGATCGAGTCAAGTGGAGGTTGTGGACTAAAGTGACCTATTTCAGATAGTTGGGAAAAACACGAGGAAGAAGAAGATATTTTTATCAAACAGTTGTGTAGAATGATACGAATCTTAAAAATTAATTCATGTTTCTCGTACGAATTATTGAAGCATAGAAGTGGACAAGAGAAGAATTTTTGTAAATATTTTGCTTTGAAATTGTAGACAAATTTATGTAATATCGTATTAATAAACCTAAATAAACCATAAACCTACGTAAATATGACAATGTTTATCACATATGTGATATGTAAATTAAAAATTTTCTAACTTAAATATCAAATTATTACTAATAAGACACGTGTTAGGAAAATATATATCGACTCAAGACACTTAATATTATGTTAACAGACAGAACTGAGACATACTATTGGGAACAATATATTAAAAATTGATAAAAACTAAACGTCAGTGAATACTAGGAAAGAAATTAAAAAATGTTTATAGACATTGGAAATGTTTGTAGACAAATGAAACGTACAAGTCAATATTAATATAGTAATGCGAACAATTCTCGAACTTAAATGATACAGATAAGAGGTTTCTTGGTAGATGATGTAAGATCTAGGTAAACTTTTTTTCCATTAACTACTTACGTGAATGCAATCTAAAAATAAATAAGTTAGATTTTATACAGGTTTTAAAAGTTCATTGGGAAATTGTTGTGAACGTTGCCAAACTTAAATCATTACCCAAAATACCAAAACTAAATATTATCCTTCCTGTGAATTTTCCAATTGACATCACGTAGTTATGAATATTTAAAATAATGTATAACGGCAACTGTTTAAAAATAACAAGATGATTTAATTTTAACTCCATTATTAAAATTATTTTCACGCGATCAATTTTATTTAATATATAATATCGTAGACGTCTTGGTTATTATAGAATCATTTTAATTAATTATCGTTAAAATAAAAAACTTGTTACGTGATTAATATGGAATTTTAAAATATAATTAAAATTCTCGAAAAATGTAAACACTTTTCATGAAATGAATATGTAGATGTTGATGTATTAACGTCATCGAATTTGTTGGTCGATTCATCTCGAGTAAATTGAATGAAACAACGAATAAACATTATAAAAACGTTATTGCGTTTATAAAAACTTAATATTAGAAAATGTGTTTTAAAATATTTTTTGGTGTAATATGTAAGAATAACAAAAGAAAATGTATTAAATTTTACACTCCTTTTAACGTAGGTGAGCTCGGATCATATAGTATAATTATAATTTTATGACTTTGAATTTTGATTGTTAAAAATTTTAGATAAAAATCAAGTTTATTCGTTGTAATAACTTCATAATTTTTATGATAACAATACACCGCAAAGTGGTGCATTTACAAACTTTTTTGAGGGAATGTCATAATAATGAAATAATATTAAAACGTCATATATTATCCCGCACTGGTTTTATCAGAATTTTATATTTTTATATAAAAATGAATTAACGAAATCGAAGAATTACTTCCGTTAAATGTTAAAATAGTTTGTTTTCTTCGTTATAATTTATAAAATAAACCGACTACCTACAATTATATTATTGACATGTTCAAAATTTGTAATCTTTAAACATTCTCTTGAGTGTAGGGGTGGAAACACCTACACCTCACCCCCACATAAATAAGCCACTGGACCATATATTTAACAGTGGAAACGAACATGTTTGTTTACATATTATAAATATATATCAATTTATGAAAAAACCTAAAGTCCGATAACTTGTCAAAAATTGTCATATTAAAATATCGGATGGATATCTGTTTTAGCTAAAATAAATCTGTAACGTTAAATAGATTAATTTTCAACTAAAATTAATCAAAAGACAATTCGAATATTTAGAATATTTAAAAATATTAAAAACTGAAACAAAAGCAAACCATAATTATACATATAAAATGTTGAAATTTTCGTTTTTACTTATTATACAATTTAACAATATCTTTTATGAACCATAAGATACAAATAACTTAAATTATACGTTTACATTGATATTATTGTACCATTGTGTGCATATTTCAACATTATATGGCGATAGTTTAGAACCCATTGTAGCCTGTTTACGACGCTTGCAAGAAATCGAATAGCTCAAACGTACTTAACCGAGCTTAGGTTCAAATGGAATGAACCTGAATGTTGTTGATAATATATGTTAAGCTGAAAAAATAATACTGTCAGAAGATAAATGGGTATAACATTATTGGATGTTACGTTTTATATACCCAATAGTCAGTTTCCTATAAAGGTAATTAATTAAGAATGTCAATTAGTTGTGAAAGTAATACCTAGCGTTGTTATCAATATTTATCCATCCATTATTATAATATTCGCGTCCGCTAGAAATTCGCATTGCACGCATTTGTTATTTTTTTTATACAAAGGAACTAATTGAAACGAAAGGTTTTTTTTGGTTATTTTCAAAATAATTACGGAATTCATAATATTAATTTTTCGTTTCATTATACGTTGTTTGATTACTCGATGTATTTAAATTAAGTTTGAATTGAACAAATGTTAGTATAAACGATATTTACGATCAAACATCAATAATAAAATAAAGCTATCATTTGGTCTAAAAAAGCTTTAGACATTTACATACATACATCATTGAAATAAATTTTGACTCTATCGATTTATGATATAATAAATGCAATATATTTAATTTAAAAAATAAATATCATAATAAATATTTTTATTGAGTCAAATAACGTCAATTCTACGAAACATTACTGTCAATACCTAAAAAGTAGCTTCGTACGTTTTATATTTTTTGTTATTGTTACAAACAAACCGATATTGAGATTCGCTTGAGTTTGAAAATTGGCAACTTATCTTTCTTTCTCTTATTTTTGCTTATATTAAGCGTATAATATTTTAAAACATTTCGTTATTAGTTATATATTATTGAAAATAATCGTTTTATTCATTTATATCATAAATTTGTAAATATACAGATATATAACTTAAACATAAACAAAACAAAAAAGTATATAAAAATAATTAAATACTTTACTTTTTTGTATATTCAATTATCTAAATTATGGTTTTAATAATGTTTTTACTAACTATCCGATTTATTTTCAAATTTGTTTTAATTTTTAAAACGTTATAAATAATTCATATATTGTCCAATGTAATTATGCTGCTTGTTGTGTCTTGATAATGTTTCGAATATGTTGCAAAAAAACATTATGTTTATATCTGATAAAAATTACCTTTAGGAATACAGATTCTAAAATTTTTCGAAATACATGTTACGTTATAATTCCATTATAAAACCATATTTGCTACGTCCAATGTATGTATATGCATGCATGTATATATATTTCTATATACTCTTAACTGTGTTACCCGTATGAATAAGAATCAAGTTGTAAAACGAAAACATGTTTTAAAAACACGTATATGTTCAATGAAATAAACATAATTTTCCTAATGTTGGATCGTTTATAACTTTTTATATTTAATTAAAACCATTTACGATTTATTTAATCAACAAATATAGGAATAATAATGCCAATTAAGAAACACTAGGACAGATTAAGGTGTCGTAATGTGAATGTTGTATTAACTGATTTATTTTAATCAGGTTTAATATATTTATTCGAAATGCACCAGTTAAACATTGAACAAAGACGCGATTGTAAATTCCAAGAAACAATTTCCGGATTTTTCCTATTGATATAATAACGTTATTTATTGATAACAAGTACACATATTTTTTAAACAAGTCGATCAGCTGTAGAAATATTAAATAACTCGGGAAGATAATACATCCTTGAGGAACGACTGCGCTAATTTTAGAAACTGACGAACCGAGTCGGATTTGAAAATAACGATCAGTTAGGTAAAATGTTATTAAACCTCTAGAAAGAAATGTTTAATTTTTAAAGTAAACATTCTTGTTGATGCCTATGAATAGACCATATTATGTGTCAAGGTGTTATTTGGGCTGTATGACGTGAAAAGTTAAATTTAATTTTTTTAAAGCTATTTAAATTAACGCTTTATTTATATGGCTTTGATCGAAATAACTCGTTGGATGACGTAATTTTATAATTTTAAATATATCGATTAATTGGACAAAATAATTATCGAAATAAAAGACGCTCGGTGTCTAGACGAATGTTTATGTATTAGTCGCCGCCACCCTCCTTTTAACATGACATTATGAAGGAGAAACTTACTCGCCGTAAACATCGCTATATACGCCTAAGCACTTACGTTTCAAATTAACCAGTTTTTACAAGTTTCATACCACTCGTCAAGAACAAATGGGGAATCGGGTACTATACGTACATGAGCCCTTTTAAATGATCGCTCTTAAGTATGTTTTATATGTTTATATAACACATATACATGTGTGTGTGTGTGTGTGTATGTATATTACGTCTGCACATTTTCGTGTCTTAGTTTTTCTTTCGTCTTCTCTAAATACAATTTTCATTCTTATAATAGTCGGTCGTACTGAGTTTCATCATAGAGCAATCTCTATATTATCTTTTAGAAATCGTGGGTTTAGAGATTGTGGGTTCGTGTTTAGATACTTTTAGCGCTTTATTTGTTTGTGATAATCGTGTAAATAGTTTTATTGTGTTTATATATTATGTGAAAATCTATTTGATGTACTTTTCTTTGTGACAGTTATTATTAACGTAACACGTATACCTTCGAGAAGATTCGCTCTCACTAGGTCGAACAGATTCGTAGGCCGTAAATCTCAGCGAACACAAAGCACACATATGTCCATCATAACAATTATTTATTGGCATAAATTTACTGTGTCGAACAATCGATTATTGAATTGTTTCCAAAAAATAACCATTTAAAACAGTAGCATGAAATAGATTGTCATTTTGACATTTATTAATAATGTCTTAACAATAATTTAGATGCTCACAAAAAACTAATATAACGTTAAACCATCGTAATAAATTTTGATAACGACTTGCAACCTCACCTTCAATTATATATTTTTCGTTAATAAATAAATGTATTATCATTTTCTGACAATATATAGTTTACTGACTTTGAATTTAATTATATTAAAAAAAACGAGAAAGTCTTATTTGTTTGTACAAATGTAAAGAATATATTATATATTTTCCGTTTTTATTATATATTTATAAATGTGTACACAAATTATATGTTTTATGACAAAAATTTGATTCATTCATATTTATATATATAATGTTTAATATTTTCATATACACAGTGCTTTGTATAATTTTAAACTTTATTTCAATTAGTCGATTCAATATTATTTTTGTTCACTTAATAATTTGTATCGCCAAATATGTATTGTATCGAATCGTATGTTTTATCCGAAATTGGTTAGGTTACAACAAATTTTAAAAACAAATAAACAAACTTCATCAATTCCTTTAATTTCACATTTTTATGTTTTAGATTTACACATTGCTGGAAATGATTAAAAATGAGGAAGCAAACCGTGAATACTGTAGATAATTATGGAAACTTATGCCAAAATTTTAGAGTTTTACTATTATTTTGTAATTCAAATTTTTTATTCGTAGTATAATACTGAGCTATGATTATAGTTCAATATAATTAATAATTATGGTTATTATTGTAAAAATAGCATATATATAAGCTTGTATTCAGGTTTAAATTTTAAAAAAATTCAGTATTGTCATTACTCTCGAAAAAAATAAAAATTATATAAGATTGTTTGTTATTTTTTTGGTCCTTTTTACTGACGTTTAGTTCGGTTACTAAGAAAATTAAAAAATGTGTCGAATAAAACACGAACATGATGCAACTTAATACTGGAACTAAGCACATATCGCAATCATTCAAGCACTTTTAATGCACAAAAAAGTGTTCACAGACGGAATAAATTTTAAACATTTTTTAAAAAAAAAACAGGTATTAAAATTATTATATTTATTGCTTTAGTCGTAATGTGATTGTCGGAAAATATATTTCGTACTCACAACCAATATTTTTTTTAAAAACATGCCATATTTAAACACTTTATATACAGTTCCGTTTGTAAAATGTAATTACAATTAAAATTTGGTATTCATATTTGAAATTAAAAATAGCGATTATTTCAGCGTAATATTAAGGGCAAATTTGAAGTAATTGGAACCACAAATGAACGTAAATGCCATAAATAAGTGTCGAAAATGGAATTAACGTATTATGTTCATTCGTTGGGCTTCGTAACGATAAATTTAATAAATCCATAAATGGATAAAAGACAGACCAAATAATACCAACACCTGATAAGAAGACCCTCGACAATGATTGTAATAATCAGCATCTACAATGCTATTATCACGGATGAAAATCTCTGGCTGCATTCCACTTTAACGTATCAAACCAGTACCGATATTATATCATTTTTATAGTCCAAGGCTAGAGCGGTTTGTTAAAAATAATGTTACGATTTTACTAAATATTATCAACGACGGTTTTCTATAACTTATATATATTTATACTCAAATATTTATAAAATTAATATTGACTTTAGATACACAATTAAATAAGAACATACCGTAATATTTATGTACGTAAACGTAATATAGTTTATATTAACACATATAAAGAAACGAAATTGTACGTTGGTAGTCGGAATATTCAAAAAATATTGTGTCAATGTTGACGATATTTTTGCAAATGTTTTGCTAACGATCAAAAATGGAAAGTATGATGGTCTTTTATTCGATCGAGGCTATTTTCTCAGATTTATCTAGGAAGTACGAAACGCGAAATAAGTATGAAGCACAAAAAAGTACAAATTTGTGAAATGTATTTAGAAATTAATTAGAATCTTAAGAACTGTGTAATGATACTATGTATGTATGTGTGCATATCATAATTTAGTTTAGTTTATTTAAAAATAAATATAATGTACACAAATATTTTAAGATTCTTTAATAAAACGAACTGCCTCTCGACCTTCTCAGAATACCGACTATACTAAAATAATCCCATACAAAGTACATTCAAAAATAGTCAATATAAATATACATAAAGAATGCCGATTAAGAGTATTAATCACTAACTAAGGGTGAATAAAATAAAAAGCATGATATATTTTTTATATAGCTGTGCAGTTGTTGTAAACTTGAATGTAAAGAATGTTAATTCTTTGTTTATCGTGGGATTACAGCTCTGTCCCTTTTTTGCGCGCTATATGAAATTATTGTCGATATTTTATTAAAATATGGTCAATATTCCAAGAAGTTCAAGCGTCGTTCTAACATTTATTTGAGTGCCATCTTTCGATACATTTTTACATCAAATGACATCGGAATATGATAATGGTATTAGTTCTTATAATTATGATATCTGTGGATATCATTATAATGGATTTTGCTAATCTTTTTAATTTGACATTACTTAAATACTCCAGTCAAATATGATTAAAACTGGATACAATTTATTTATTATTATCTCACCTTATAATTTTAATCATATAACATTCGTTTCGTTATATACATAAAAAGAAATATGGTTTTAAAAATAACAATACATTATAATTATATAAGTATAATCTTCACGATATTATAGTATGATAATTAATACTAACAATACAGATATAATATTTATCTAGATTTAAGGAATATTAAAATATTAACGAACATAAATAACTTAAAATGACAAAAATATTGATTCAATGAAATCCAAAAATAGCTTTGTTTATCGTTTAATATTTTTGTCAAAACAAAATTGTTATTCGTATATATTTAAAATTTAAAACGCCGGATTTCATTTAATTATTTTCGTTGTTTGCACAATTTTAAACAAGAAAATTGTTATTTACTTCCAATATAAATCAACCATTCGTTAAGGGATTCAAGAAATTCTATTCCTCATAACTTAACATGAATAACAACTGCGGTAATGTTGTTTATTAATTTCATTTATAAATATTATAGTAATTTCATCAATTCTATCAGCGATCTTCTTGGTTCAATACGTATTATATTTTATACATTCAGTGAAGTTATTATAAACTTAATGTCATACTGAACGAAATAATATCGTATACTTGAATTATGACTAGAGAAACGACAATTATGAAAAATAAAATACAAAATAAATGAAATATTATACATTCCCATTAACTTACTAAAAATTACTAATAAACAATAAATTGTAAACGGTTTTTTTTTTAAATTTTGTATAGCTAACGTCGGAATAGGTAATTAATATTTCGAAAAACCTCGAAATTTAAATAAATAGTAGTAAATTCTTTTGTAGATGCTTTTTTCATAAATATATCAATTATAAAAAAATATTATTTTTTTGTAAGATTTAGGACATTTATTTGATTTGTAGTAAACAAATATATACAAATATTGAGCGAAATAAATAATTTATCAAAAAACTATAATTATGACTATTCGACTATTCGAAAAAATAAATTTTACCTTTTTATATTTATTAAAGATTTGAACGAAATTTATTTGAAAATTAATTCGAGCAATGGTCTTGGTAATTAAATGAAATCGATTATAATCGTAAATGATTTTTTAAATATTTTATTATTGTAGGTGCAAAACAAATAATACGGCTTATTTCATCTAACAATAATTTTTAAAGTACGCGTGACTTAAATAGCACGGAACATGTTGTGTAAATATTGTGCTTACGCAATACACAGAAAACAACTGTCATAAATTATTTACAAATATAAATAAATTATCGTTCTTTTTTTCACATCAGATAGGTTGTAGGATTCTCTCGGAGTATCTAATGAACGCGACTTGATGAATACTTTTACTCGAGTTGTACCCGGTGGGGTCATTTTCAGTTTTACAATTATTTTAATTTATGTCAAGACCCGGTGGACTACATATCTTTTTGGCGTAATCCGAAAAGCAATTTATTGTATTAATACCGTAAAACAAAATAGTTCTTACTCTTTACTCTTTAACGGTAATGCCATTAACACAAATACTTGATTTTAATCTGTTTAAAGGAATTTATTCATTTATTTTGAAACGTAAAAAACTTATTCCTGGATTGGGCGAAAAGCGAAGTATTTATTTTTTATTGTAGTCAAATAGGTCTGGACATTCATTATCAATATTGTTATAATTATTTCACAACTCATTCAAAATAAATAACGCATTGTGGTTCCTGGGGAACCAATTTTGTGTTCCAGAAAAATATTTTTGTAATTTATATTGTAAGTAGTAAAAAATGCGCGTAATAGATTTTTTAAATGACAAAACGCCCGAGTAATATAAAAATTATTATTCGACACTTTGTGAATAAATTCAACTTTTTCAAACGACATAATTAATATATAAAACTTTTAATTTTTAATTTATAGATGATTTTTGCTAAATAAAATATTTTAAGGATAATTATTATTATATTCCAAACCCCATATGTTGCTTTTATGCGAGTGTTTTTAAGAGGATATATTATGGTATTCATAAATATTCTTATTGTTGCGAATAACGATATATATAGCGTTTTTCAAAATAAGACAGGTTCATTTCTCGTTTTTTTATATGTATATGATTGGAAGTCGTCGGTAACCAATTTTCATTTTCAAACGTTATTTTCAAAAAGAAAAATTATTTTTACCGAAATAAATGAAAATATTTTTTTTTAAATTTCAAAATTTTGATTATTGTACATAATGATATAAAAAAAAGTGCGTAGTTAAAGATATTTAAAAAATAATATTGACTAATAATTACTTTATTTGCGTCTAAATTTATTATATGACATATTTTTAACTTTTATAAAAATATATAGTTGTCGTTTTCAACATATAAAAATGTTCAGTTGGATATAATAAATTATAATACCAACCCTCTAAGATGACGTTTAAGAGAGTTATTTAAAAGTAAAAATAATTTTTAATTTTGGACGAAAAATATATAAAGGTAAACGTAAAATACAAGAATGGAAAAATAGTTTTAAAAATGAAGACCTTTAAAATATTTATTGAACAAAAACTTTTTCTTCTATTCTTGAATATTTATTAGTTACTTCTTAAATAAAATAATGAGGAAATAATAATTTTAGGCGTAATATTTTAGACAGATTAATGAAATTGTCAATTTGTAAAAATCGTAAGATTATTTTAATTATAATTTAAAAATGACATTAAAATCATAATATACGTGTAGAATTTCAAAAGTTTCTTTGAATGCTACCAATGTTATTAAACATAGTTATATTTGTGAAAATGGAAATGTTTTGATAATATAGAACAAAGGGTTAGACAATTTTTAGTTATTATCACCTTCAATTATAATATCGTCCTATTTAAAACTTGAATTGTATATTATATATTGCCATTTTAATTTAATAAAAATGTTCATTAATTCCATTAACAACATTAATATTAGTGACAAAACAAATAATTCATTTTATAAATAAAATGCGTAAGTATTTTCTATGAGTGTTTGACTTCATTTTATCAAAGTAATTATATTAAATATTTAATTCAATTAAAAATTACACATTCAACGAAACTTGCTGCTTATACATAATATGGAAAGTATTCAACTTTTTTTTTAGCGTAAAAAATTTTATATAACTCTTTGATGATTTCACTAAATTAAGAAAGATAAAAGTTAGTTTTTATTTTGAAATACAAAATTGAAATGTTGAAATTATTTTTAAAATATTATATTATTATATAGTTATACAATTTATATTATCGTATTTGTACTATAAAAAATTTAAAAAAAATTTTAAATAAAAAGCGATCTCATAAAAAGTAGAATTATATAATATTTTATAACACTGTTATTAATATTATTATTATTATGTATTTAATAAGAAGTAGAATATAAAACAGTTCGAATATTAAATTAATTTTATTAATATATAAGAAATGGGAAACGTTTTGTTAAAACTTGTAAAGCTGTTAAGTATGTACTTATAATTAAAGCGGTGTACTGAATTTGCATAATGTTTGGTTATTAACACTACATTATATAACGAAAACTGTTTACGATTTAATGCTCAGTACAGTTAACTTCCGTTGGGTTTAATATTAAATGTTTTAACACGAGAAATATTTATGAGAATAAAATATATTTATACTAGAATAACATTTTAAGGAAATCGATTATATTTATGTCAGAGGATATAACGTTCGATTTTATATAGGTAAATTCTGTTTTTGTTTAGTATTGACATTTAGAATCGAGCATTTTTGCAAAAATACTCATTTGTTCATAATGGATATTAAATATGAATGTATTTAAGGAAACAATAAATACACACCACACACACACACATAACCGTTATGTATCCTGACGTACAGTGTAACATTATTTTACATCATTAACATTTATTACAAACGTATTTGTGTTCAAATATGTGTTTTCGAATTATAAAATTTGCGTTTTATTAAACATAATTTATTATATAGAAAATATTCCAATTAATATTATGCCATGATTCAATGTACAAATTATTATTATACGTATAGCACTGTGATTAACTATTCAGAAAACCTACACATATAACATTCTATCATAATATTGTTAACGAACCGTGTCCGAATAAAATAATATCGGTTTTCAACGAAATTAGTAGTTAAAAATTCGTCTCAGATAATTGATATAATTGGTATGGCAATATTAATCCATATTAGAGTCTTAGACGAATAAAAGGAAACCGATATAAATTATCAAAATGATTTTTAGTAAACAATGTAACGTCAATTATAGGATACCAACTTGTAAATACAGATTAAATCTTGAATCTCATTATTTACTTTATTGTATTTGATCTCAATAAAATAAGTCAGATTACGTTGATAAATATACGAAGCATTTTATTTAAATTTTTTTATTACAAATGAAAAAATACGGTTTGAAATTACGTGTTAATAATTTTTTGTAATAATTAATTACCCCTATTTCAAACAATCGTTTTGCAATCACTACAATATAAAACTTTCATTTCTTTTGTTACATTTTAATCAGTATAGATAGTTGTATTACGATGACGTAGATTTAGTTATCAAATGCTAAAATCTACGAAACGTGTGAATATTAACATTTTCAAAATAGCCGCGGAAACATTCAATCATGAATTTTACTGATTTCTACGACAATATTTATAAACGATTGTTAGTTAATTATATAAAATAATAATTCAATTTTGGACCGTGTTTAATATTATGGAAATCCACAATACAGTATTTTATTGATATGCATACAGATAATTATAATTATAATTAGTCAGAATTTAGTCTAGTTTATGAAAAAAATACTGTAAACAAATATTTTAAAATTTCTTAATAAAAAGAACTGTCCCTCGATCTTCTTTGAATACCAGCTGTACTAAAAAAATTGTACAGAGGATATGTTCAAAAATAATTAATATAAATATTGGTGAAGGATGCTGACCGTAAAATTTAATAACCAATTAACGGTAAATCGCATACAACGCGGGATACTTTCACACGCCGATCAACCAAACAAAAGGAATTCAGGGGTACAACCATCACGGTCAACGACACAAGTGCTGCAACACAAAAACGTGCCGATATGACCCCTACAAAGCCCATATAACCCAAAAATTACGCCTCACGAGCGCAGTCCACAGCAGTCACCAGCAGTTAGCACGGGCAGCCGGGCGAGCAAGGGAGGCTTTTCCGACCAGCAGAGAAGAGACTCACGTCTCCTTTACCAAGCGTAGTGACGAGTCCCCTATCTACTCATGCGTAGTATCTACTCTACTAGTCCTTCCAGAATAGGAGTCTCTCGTCAGCACAAATTCTTTGCACTTGACGACGTTCGAGCCACGCGCCATCAGAAATCTTCAACAAGTTCGTATTCCTAGAGATGAGTTCAATTTTTTGTCACCAACTTACTTGCATTTTTATTATTTCAAACATCTGTCGATGAATTCCGGAAGCAAAGATACTGACCCGACCTTTTTCCTCATTCCCCTGCATAACCTCTGGTGTCTCTAGACTTAAGAATTCGAGCACGTTCGACTAGTAAGAAATTGCAATTTTGTTTAGCTAATACTCGTTACTGATTGTATTCGAATATTTTGACTCTATTAAAATGTATAACAGCTCTTAATTACGTTACCGAATAATTTTCGTATTCATGACCTCGAACAAATCAACTGTAATAATTCACCAAACTTCCCCTGTTACCCTTTTTACTTATCATCCAGATATCCCACATATTCCTCAATATCTATCTCATCACATTCTACCTTTTTTCTTTTATTTTGTTTTTCTTTTATCTAATTGTTTTTTGAGTAATTACATTATATACAAATACCCATTTGAAAATCATAATTAACGATGATATTAACTGTTATGGCGATAATAGCAACGTTCATGTAATATATATTATAATTTATTTAATAAATACTCTTATATTTCCAACGGAAATTATTATTCTTATTAAATATTTTCATGGTTTAAATACAATTATATACAAAATAGTAATTGACAAACGAAATAAAATAAGCACTAATTTGTTAAAACTCGCGGATTTATTTTGAAAAATCATTTTTTGTTATTTTGGAAAACTTAGTACTGTTTGAAACTTATTAAACATTTTGGGTTTTTAGCGTTTTAATGACGTTCGTACTAATTATTATATAATCATATAGGGTACCTTGGTATTCAAATACTTTCTTTCTTTACCAATATAACATTCATTCGTCGGCTTAAAATTTTAAAAACGAAACGAATTTTTAAAAATAATTTTGCTAGGCCACGTTATCTGACCTACTTATCTATTATTATTAACTAATTTGTAACAACATATTTAAAAAACTTAATTCATTTCGTGTTCGATAATTCAACGAATATTTTAAAGGTTTACGTTTTAATATAACGGTGTAAAACGTCCATTTAATTGATATATTATGATATATTACGAAATTTCCTTACATTTGTTATACCATTTTACATTACACACTTCACATTCCATTAAGTGATATTTGTATACATCGACGCATAAAACGATTATAAATACAACGTTGCTATTCAACGTAATACATATACGTTTGATAATACTATACGAAGATTCCATAGCCAAACATTTCAAATGGGAAAACTTTTTTTTATGCATCGCCTATACGTCAGTACATGAAAAATTATATATAAAATTATTATATTGCAAAGAAGGGCAGGGTACGTTTGGTTTTTTCTATCCTACACGTGCGCAGCAGAGCGAAAAATATTGTTATATAGCAATAAAACTTAAATGCTAAGAATAATACTTCGAGTGTTTGATAACATACTTTATATATAGATTTTCATTGGAATTCGTAACCAAGTAGCTTTTAAGCAAGTAAATTTAAATTTATTTATACGTTCTATCTAATCTGTCAATTGGATACGTTAACCCCCCAAACGTGTTAATATCGTCGATGTTTTAAAAACAGTTGATTTCGCCCTATAATAACTAAAAAGGCGTTAATAACTCTATTTCCTAAATATATTTCACCTATGTCTTGGGTGCACAATATAAAGATTAAAATATTACATTCTTACATTATTAAATTTTAATAAATAGTAGAAAACGCAGATTACAATACACATTTCATAGCGGCGTACTGCATAGGCAAAATCGATACATGGCTTCATAGTCGAATACAATTTTGTATACACGAAGGATTTAGTTGTATTACTAATGGGTTTATAAATTTCATATTAAAGTCATATAACGAATAATCGAATTTATATAACTATAAATAATCGCTATAATTGCGATTATAATAATTGATAAAAATCAAGAGTGTTTGGCATTTTGGGATTAGACGCGTCAAGGAAATCAAATAAAATTTTACGCAAAATAGACGTATGAACATTTTAGTTACGTATACTTTGCAATGTTCATATATTTTATCTTTATACATTAAAACATCTATTGAAAATCGAAAAACACGTAAAAAAGTGTTCGTAGATAATATAAAAATAATATCGTACAACCGAATAGATATATCGAGTAGTAGTTTTTTATCGAATTATTAAGAAAAAGATATTTTTTAGATAATACTTATCGATGTAATAATAATATTAATAATAATAAAATAATCGTTTCGATAGTTAAAATATTTCAGATTAGACATTTATTGGTTTATCACATTCCACGCCCGTGCTGTTGGTTTTTTATAAATAGTATGACGCGAATACAGTTTTTATTCTAATAATGTTTATTATAGCAATCTTAACACAGATACACGATCCTAAATTACCACAATCCATCAATAACGGACGTTAAAAAAAATTAGCATAACCTGAATCTCATATATGTAACAACCAGTATTACACAACAGAGTACAAAATACTTAGGAGTCACGAAAAACGGGACATTAAGCTTCACCGACAACTGTAAATAACATTAAAATCAAAATAGCGACACAAAATAACCTAATAAGGAAATTAACCGGTACTATGTGTAGAGATATCCCCCCACTAGTACGAACAACAGTACTAGCCTTATGCTATTCTGCGGGTGATTATGCATGCCAAGTTTGATCGTGTTACGCAAAGAAGGTAGACGTTGCCTTAAATGTAACGCGTCCGTAAATATCTGAACACTTTAAACCTAAGCTTATACCTTTGATACAAATGCTAGCTAGTATAGCATCATCAGACGTCAGAAGAAACGTGACAAGTGATATCCGAAGAACAGCTCAGGTAAATGACATAAGACGCCTACCCTGTGGATACCTAATCGGTGCCAAATAGATATAAATCAAGAAATAGCTGTTTTGAAATCAACCATTGAACTCGCCATAACCTTAGAATACGAAACACATCGAAAGTTGGTAACGTTGGACCAAATCAACGACTTCGAAATAAGGCCAATGGGACAACTGCCGCCTGGATACAACAACGAATGGAGCACTTGGAAAACTCTTAACATATTAAGAGCAATCGTTGCCCAAACAAAAACGACTTTACACAAGTGGGGCTACAATACGAGATCTATAAAATGTATATGTGGTAGCGAACAAACCAAACGACACATACTAATATGTCCTTTAAAACTCGATGAGGTGTA
>JAIPRN010002061.1:0-35212 GCA_025469175.1 Geopemphigus sp. TES_GeoC_2020 | reverse complement strand
CCCCATCACCATCATTAATTGAGTATAAACTCACAGGCACAATTACTGGGAAAAAATACTTGTATCTCACAACAAATGATATCATACTCTGATTGGTACAGTATCCCTGCAGGTGCATCATGTAACTATTAACCAGAACAATACAGCCATGTGTGTTCCGTACTGTTACTTATGCTCAACTTTGATCCTCAGAGCTAGTCCTCTTAGGTCGACCTCAAACTCGTCATCCAAACGTTCTGTTCTATCCTGCCTCTTCTCACCATCAGCATCTCACCAGTCGCCCTAGACATCACGTTCTGCCTTCATTCCTCCTCGGACTGGCCTTGACTCACCTTTCTAAGTATTGAGTTCCCAGTCTTGTTTTCTCGGATCAGATAGCTGCTCATAGTTCTAGAAAGTAGTTTAATCCTCATTATCGTCCTCTTCGTCTGCCCATGGCTGCTCCAGCTCGTCGCTTTTGGTCTCCGATGCTCCTCAGGGTCCATTCACGTTTTCTGGTTGGTCACCTCGTACTGGGTTTGCAGCTCCTCCGCCCCTCCTTCCATGAGCTTGTCTGACCTTTTTATCGCTTTTCTTCACCCTCAAAATCACTCCCACCATATTGCAGAAGGCTGTCTTAATTTCCTTTGCACTTTCAGTCGTCTCTTAATACTATCATCCTCTGGCAGTTCCTTTTCCTGGAGACTGCACAATATATTCTGAATGCTTTCCGGCCTCATGTTGGCATCCAATTTGCTTTTACACTCAAATCTAGCCTCTTCCCACTTCCCAACTCAAACACTGTGTATTGCACCGTATCAACTATTCCACAGTACACGCATCTCGGATCCTTCATGTATGTCCTTCATTTGTCCATCATAAGGCCAAGATACTTTATCGACTTGATGGAAATCAGGTTAACCTTTATAAACAAGTTTGGTCT
This sequence comes from Geopemphigus sp. TES_GeoC_2020, assembly GCA_025469175.1. Classification (NCBI taxonomy): domain Eukaryota; kingdom Metazoa; phylum Arthropoda; class Insecta; order Hemiptera; family Aphididae; genus Geopemphigus; species Geopemphigus sp. TES_GeoC_2020. Next base: position 34,290 of record JAIPRN010002061.1, on the reverse strand, counting down.
GCAGTTTGCCTCTCCTTTTAGTCAGCATCATAGCCTCCAACTTCTCCAGCACTACACTTAAGTCATGTCTGTCTATTCAGTCGCTAATCTCTCACAGGACTAGATTGATGGCCTCCTCCAATAGGGTTCCAGTGTGGGTCACTCCCACTACCGCCAGGTCATCGGCGAATTTTATGAGAAAGACGTCTGACGACGTCGTCATAGCCAGTAGGCTGTTGTAGAGTGCATTCCAAAGTGTCAACTTGAGAACTGACCCTTGTGGAACCCTGCATGTTACCTTCCTACTCATAGTTCGCCTATTATCTGAGAAATTAGATCGGATTAGTCTTACCACATAGGTCGGCGTTCCCATACTCCTAAGAGCTTCATCAATACAAAGCCATGGTACTGTTGAATGCGCTCCTTATGTCCAGCATTACCAGAACACCTATGTCCCTATTCTTGACTTGCTCTTCTACTGCTCTGTCTGCAATTGCATTGATCCTTTCAATGATGTCCGTGGTCGAACAGCCCTTCTTAAATCCAAATTGGTTTCCTGCTATGTCATTCATTAGTCGCATATTAAACTAAATAAATCGTAGAAAATATGTTTTTTTAAATTATAGACTAATTTAAAATGAGTTAATATAATGTAGCAATTAGTGTATATATATATTAAATTATTTTTCAATCTGATATAATCAGTAATTTTTATTGTTGAGATTTCTCCAATGTTTACTTTAATTCAAATTTATTTTAAATTATATGTCAATTTTATTATATATATATGTTTTAGGCAATAAAGTATCTTGAAAGGATGTTAATGCAAATGCAAAAAGAAAAAACTGAAGATGAGACATCAAAAGCAATTAGCATTGATTCCAAAACTTATTGCAAACTTGGACATTTTCATTTATTGTTGGAAAATTATTCTAAAGGTATTTTGTAATTTATAATTAACTAATTATATATATATATATTTATTTATTTATAGATGGGTTTTACAATCATAATTATGTAAATGTTTTGTTATACTCTAAACTTAAGATTTCCCAATAGTCTCAAGGATTATGATCAAACAATATTAATGTAATTCTATAGACTATAAAGTTCTATATTCTATATACTTACTGTTTTATTACATCTTGGATAATGTAGAAAAATATTTATGCCTTTGTATTAATATTATGTATTTGTTTATAAATTACATTTTGATTAATAATTGTTTACTATAAAAAAAAATATCTTTAATATTTTAAAATATATATATATATTATATATATATATATAATTTATAATTTTGTTTTAGCGATGTCTGCATACCATAAATATTATAATAATGCAGAAACTAACCATTGGAAAGATGCTAGTTTTTTATATGGTATTGGTCTTGTATATTTCCATTTCAATTCATATCAATGGTAAGGGTAATATTAATTTTAAATTATCACACATTAATATAAATTTGATATTTTAAATAGCGTTTCTATAGTATTAAGTACAGTGGGTATATAATTAATTATCTTTAATTTTTATTAAAATATATTTTAATAAAATATATTTTTGTTTTAAAACATAATTAAAATTTTAAATGTCTATATAATTATTCAAATTTGATTTGCAGGTTATAAAAATGTTTATATTTATTTATTTTATATTTAATCATTTTAATTCAGTTTATGATATACTTATAAACTACATATATACATTTAGGAAAATGTTTTTTACAATATAATTTTTCTGATATTTTTAAAACTTTATATTTGGCTAAAAATGAATTATATATTCTTGAAAATGATATTAATATTACAAGAGTACAATTTTTTTATTTAAATGTAACGAGAGGGAATGTAATGAGAAACGAGAGCTTTTCACCTTAATTTTTAAATATAATCAACTAAAAGTCTATTTTTATAACTCGGAATTTAAAATTCTAAACTATTGATAAAAATTACATTGAGTATAGTTTTGTATTTGTAGAAGATTATAAAGATGATATATCACCAAACTCCAAACCCATAATTTATTTGAATGTAGGTTAAAAAATTGTTTAATTTTTTGTTAAAAAGTACTTTAGTAAATTTTATAATAATGGTGATAATTGGTGTATAGATGTATTTGAAGAATCTATTATAATTATACTTAATTAGGCACAAAATTGATATAAGTACTAAATATAATATATATTATTGAAGTACAAAGCTTATTGTAAGAATTTCTCCTTGAACTGCGTACATTTATGTAACTTTTCTGTAATTAAAACAAAGCCAAATTTTAGTAACTCTACAATAGTGTAATCAATTGTAATTAATGTTTTTCTATGGATAACACATTTTGTAACATTTAAAGAGATTCTTTTTTCTCAACAATTTTGTTGTTTTATTTAATAAACACACATTTTAAAAACAATATTTTTATCATCAGTATTGCATAACGATTACATTTTCAAATAAAATTGTGACCCCAACTCAGATTATAAACCAAAATTCAATTTTTGTTTTAATCAATGAATATGACGACATAGTAATAGCAACAAACATGTAGACAAGGTTAAATTTGGATTTTACTAATTGAAAACATTTTTTAAATGTCTTATCTTTACACGTTGTACAGCATATTAAACAACTACTTTAAATACGTCATAATATAATGTTTTTGTCAATGACCTCTGGTATTATGCGACACTTGACTTTCGAATTTCTCGAATGGCAAATAATAATAATAATGACTAGGTAGTAATTTGGAACAATTCTTAAGAATTGTTTGTAAGACACGTATTCGTAATCTGGCATATTGTAGCGTTCCCAACCGAATCGCGAATTAACGAAATTGAACGTGATATTTATAAATAACGGGTAAGTTCTTCTTCGTCGCGTGGATATATTGGCGTTAGGTTAGCAGTTAGGGCTATCGACTTAGTATACGACAATGCACAATAGTTTTCGTGTTTGTCGAGCCCGTCCACGTGTATATACATATGCCGTTTACGAGTACGGCGGCGGCAGTTCGGTTGGCGTTGTACGTATCCCTCGAATACGAATAAGAACGTAACAAAGAAACGAGCGACGGCGAAAGAGACTCCGTCGTCCGCGCTCGCTGTACAGCCAACCGGACGCGAATTTGACAACCACTGAAGTGTCTCACGCGCACCGAGGTTAGCGTCCCACAGGTCAATGTGTAGCGTTTTACGACGCTACACGTTCATCGGGTAGTGGCGGCATAATGTGGTTGTGTGTGTGTGTATACCGTTGTGTATAGTCACGAACGTAGTAGAAGTCGTAGTAGTAGTAGTAGTAATAGTAGTAGTAGTAGTAGTAGTAGTAGTAGTTGTGTTATTATATTACGGTTCGTAGAGTACGTGTGTTAGTAGTAGGGATGCGTCGTTGTCGTCCTCTTCCAGTCATCCTACCGGTACCGCCGCTGCATTTCGTTCTTCCCTCCTCGTACGAGGCACTCATTCACCGTAGCCCTTTCTCCTTTGCTCGCCGCTCTTTCCCACTCATGCTCTCCTTCTCACACCTCAGCTCCACCCTCTCCCCTACCAATTCGTTCTGTCGCTGTCGAACGTGCGCACGCGCGTTCGTTCCCTTCCCCCCACGCATCCCTTCCTCTTGTTCTCCCGCGCCCCTCCCACTGGCTCCGGTACACGATAGACCCTCTTTTCACGATGACAATGTCCTCTACACCGCACAACCTGCCACTGTACATTATTATTTTTATATTTTTCCGGGCCGTATTACGCGCGGTAATTATTATTTTTCTTTTCGTAGTTTGTTTTTATTTTTATTTATCTCGCCGTTTCGTTACAAAATTTTGCCTACCGATTGATCTCTAAATGTGTTCAGTGCTCGTCGTTCGTTTCTACCGTTTAATAGCTCCGCGCGTAGCTTTTAGTGTTCATTAGTTCGTAAGCCACCACCGTTTTCATCGTCGTCATCATCTTCATTTTCGTCGCTACCACCGTACTCGTGCCGTGTTCATACCCACACTCGCGTTACTTTTTTTCTCAGGTAAACTTTGACTAACGTGTATAAAACGCGTACGTGTATTTCCTGTTTTCTTTCACTCCCGCGCGTATCCCAGCGGATGCATCATTCCGTGCGCGTATCATCATTGCAAATAGCCGCCGCCGCGGTGACGCACGCGCGCTGCGATTTGTAAACAAAAACGTCAACGAACGAAACCGGTGATACTTCTAACGTAGGCAACCAGACACCTTAGCCTTTTGCCGTTCCGCTGTTCTTGTGGACTGTCGTCGTGTACGTTTTGATATTATTTTAGTTTTTGCTTTTACTTCCCACAGCTTTATTATTAAAACGATTCGTTTTTCGGGGATAAGGGACGGACCATGATCATCTGTACTACTTCGTCTACAACATCATTGTGTTTGTGTTAATTTCTGCTATTATGGTTCAAGTTAGTTTCAGTTATTACTGTTGGTATAATTTTACGTTAAGATATTTGTAATTTCATCGTCGACAAATATTAAATAGAGATAGTTGCAGAAATTGTATTTTTATTTTTCCGTCATTTTGATAGATTTTGTGTGCAAACTGTACAGTGTATAATTTATTTGTCAACAAGAAACACAGATTTTCTATGAACTTTATTTAATTTATACACTTTCGATAACATTTTTAATTGTTCAATTTTATCTGAAATACATAGTTGTATTTATAAATAATTTTTACGTAAATGTTTTGTTACTTAATTATGTTGCTATTATCAATGTTCAATTGTAATGATTTATGAACCAAAAGATATGACTTCAAAATAAAAATGTCCATAATTTTTATTTCGAGGACATCATGTTTCCAATGTCTACTATTACGTATTGTGCCTAAAGTTATAATGATTATATTTGTTGAGAACAATGACGACTTTAAATAGTTGGTCACAATGTCATTGACTACTCCTAGTTAACAATAGGTACATTTTTTTGCTCAAAATACTTATTTATGTTATCATAAATTATATTACATACTTTATTTGAATAGACACCCAATATTTGTTTTATATTTCAGTAGTTGCATAATTAATTTTTTTAGTTTTAAAACAAATTGTGACACATTTCGTATATTGCAATGTAATAATTATTGATACATTATTATAAAATGTTAAATTACGAATTGGTTAGTTTAACTATTAATGTAGGCTTTTATTTTTAATTTAATTTCTGATATTTATTAAATATACCTTTAAACAAGCAATTCTTATTTATATATATATATATATAATCTGAATCTGGGAAACGGCTCCAACGATTTTCATGAAATTTAGTATGCAGGGGGTTTTGAGGATGATAAATTGATCTAGCTAGGTTTCATTTTTACTTTTTCACTTTTCAATGGGTTCTAATCGTGATTGGCCCTTGAATTGAGGCTCATATTCAAGGTCTCAACAAGACGAATTTAATGACGTAAACAAAACGCAAATCCGTTGAATATTAACCGAGATATGGCATTTCGTTTTTTCGCTATTCACCATATAAACGTTAAAAAAGAAAAAAATTCGTAAAAACCGCAAAAAATGTCGTAGAGATTCAAACGTTAGACCAAATATGCAAACGGCAATGATCTTGTAGTTGTTGTAATCAGATTTACGATATAAATTCAATCACGGTCGTGAGAGAACTTTTCAAATTTCAAACTTTTTTTTTTTACCAGTTCTAATTGTTGTAGACCCTTGAGAGGGGGCTCAAATTCAAGATCTGTATGAGACAAATTCAACGACGTAAATAAAAATACTGAGCAAAGCTCGGTCACCCAATATTTATTAAATAATTTATTGTTGGTTAATAATATTTAGAAATTAATATACTTTATATTGTTCATTAATATTTAAATAATAACGATAGCACCCAATATCATATCTAAAGTATTTTGATATTTATCGCATCTTATTCATTTTTCTGTGTATATTATATTTAATTTTGGGAAAATGTTTGTAAGAAATAATCAATAATATTTAATTAAATGCCTAATTATATACTCTGCGATTATTATGTATACTAAATGCAAAGAATTTAAGTTTCTTGAAATATTAAATAATTTGGTTTAAATTATAATTACCAATACATTTTACAACATTGTGCAGTTCTTTATTAAAATTAAATCAACTAATTTGTATCTTATTTATGTAGAATACATGTTTATTATGATAATTTTTATATAATTTTAAAATGCTTACATTTTATTTATGATTTATTATTATCAACATAATATAATAAAAAAGAATAAAAAAATGTAACATTATGCATACCTATTGCATTTAATTATTTTATAAACTTCTTGCCAATTTGGCTTTTTGTCAAAAGTCAAACCTGTTCTTTAATAAAGTTATTTTTAGCTCATGGCATGTAAGGAATTAATATTTGTTTTATATTAAAATTGTATGTTTTAAATTTAATCTGGCAATCGTAATATTTATTAAAATTTTATTTTCAGGTCTATTAAATTTTTTCAAAAATTATTATATATTGACCCGAATTATCAACGGGCCAATGAAGTACATCTTAGGTTGGGTTTGATGTACAAAGTGTTTAATGAATGGGAAACTGCTTTAAAACATTTAAAACATGCTTATTCAGATGTCAGTTTAAGCACATTTTCCAAACTTGAAAGTATGATTTTAATTTTAAATCTTAAATAAATATTTTGTAACATGTGTTTTATTTTTAGTAAGTTTCCATATAGCACATTTATATGAAGTGCAAGGGAAGTACAAGTTAGCCAAAGATCATTATGAACAACTATTAAATGATCAAAAAATTACTGTTCATCTGCGTGCTGATATTTGTAGACAGTTAGGTAAGTATAATTAAATTTACAGTATTATATATTGTAATTATTATAGTTATAATTTACATTTTTTTAATAGGATGGATGTATCACAGTTGTGAGTGTTTAGGAGATAAAAATCACCGTGAAACAGTTGCTATTCAATATTTACAAAAATCTATTGAAGCTGATAACAAATCAGGCCAGTCACTTTATTTATTAGGTCGTTGTTTTGCAAGCGTTGGGAAAGTTCATGATGCGTTTATAGCATATCGTAATTCTGTCGAAAAATCTGAAGGAAATGCAGATACATGGTGCTCTATCGGGTAAGTTAACATTTTTTATAATAATGATATGTTTTAATATATTCATAATAAAAAAAGTAATAAAATTTGCTTTAATACGTGAAATTTATGTGATTATTGTTATAGGGTACTTTATCAACAACAAAACCAGCCTATGGATGCTTTGCAAGCATATATATGTGCAGTACAATTAGATAAAAGTCATAGTGCAGCTTGGACCAATCTTGGTAATGCTTCAATTTTTAAAGTTAATAAAATAAAAATAATTTAAAATAAGTACAATTTGGTATTTAGGTATATTATATGAAAGTTGTAACCAACCAAAAGACGCGCTTGCTTGTTATGTAAATGCAACAAAAGGTAATGCAGTAAATGAATCATTGATGAAAACTACTCTAAATGTTCCATCATCTGCAATATCTAACATGAATCCTAATCTTGGACAACGAATTAAGTTTTTACAAACTCATTTATGCAATGCGCCTATGCCTAGTATCACTAGCAAGTAAGTTTATAATTATTAATTTATTGTTTTGTGCTATAAAAAGTTGATACTAAATGAAGTTACCAATTTTTTTGTGAACTTTAGACGTCGGCAATTACCTTCCATTGAAGAAGCTTGGAATTTACCTATTTCAGCAGAAATGTCTTCAAGACAGCAGCAGCAGCAGCAACAACAACAACAACAACAACAACAACAACAACAACAACAAAAGACTGTACAAACTCCATATCAAAAAACTCCAGATACAATTGCTTCGTCACATGGGCAACCCCCTCCTTATAGTTCATCAAAACCAGATAATCCATTAGAAAATAATAAGCGAATTAAAGTAAATTTATATTTTTGTCATTTATATATATATTATTTGTTATTTATTTTTTCTAATTCGAATTATTCACAGGTTGAGCCTCAAACTAGCAGTAATAGTATCCCACAACCTGCTTTTTATTTAAGTAGTCAGCAAATTCAAACAATGAATGTTTTGCAACAAAATTTTCATACTTTATCACAGCAGCAACAAGTATAAAATAATATAATTTGGTTTTTTTATTTTTAGTATATTTATATATAATTATTTTATTATCTAGGCTTTGTTACAACAACTAAAAAATAACTATCGTATGATGCAACAACATCAACAGCAAATGCGAATGAAACAACAAAATGGTGCCAATCAACAAGGACAATATCAAAATCCTTCAGTAATAAAACAATTTCCTGACCAAACTCGAGAAGATTCAAAACCTATAGATTTAATTGACAATACAACTGAAAACCAAGAGTTGGATAGAGAACTACAGGCTCTTTTATCTCAGAAGGAATTAACTACTTCATTAGCTGAAGATTTGCTCAAACAATTTGGTTCATCGGATGAATTGGATAATAAAAATGAAACTAATGTAACACCGTCTCAAGGTAATAATAATTTATTATGTAATTTAAATATATAGAAAATATAATTAAGATTAAGTAATTATGTAATCTAAAACTTGACTTTTTAAAAAAATGCTTTAGAAGTCAAAACTACACCACACATTCAATCTACAACTGAACATGTAGTTAGATATCAAGATTTAAGTTCTTCAGATATAAATTATTCATTGAATTTAAATGCTGAGGAAGTTTTGGATATTGCTCAGTAAGTAAATAAACAGTTTAATTATAAATTTAATGAAGTTTTAATATAATTCATTATTTTATTTTTATTATTTTTAAAACCATATAAATTAGATGAGGAAAAAAATTTGTTTACCCTAATAGCACATTAATGTAGAACTATTTCAATTAATAATTTAATTCACGATAAAATTTTAAGCTATAAGATTTGTATAGATCAAAATAAAAACCATTAATTTGTAATATTTATTAAATATTACCTGTTTTCAAGAATTAATAAATAATGTAATTTATACATTTATTTTTATATATAAAATAAGTTTAATTAGTTTTTCAAACTTAAAGTAAGTTATAATTAAGTTATTGATGAGAATAAAGGATATAATTACGTAAAAATATTAGTAGTTTTTATACAATACGGTAAAGATTAAATAAAAAGGCAACGTATAAAACATATTTACTTGAACTAACAGGTGATTTTAGTTCTTTGTATCATATCACCTGTTTTAGTTTGTATAAACACCTGACTAGTATACTATGTTATTTTTATATAAAAGTGCAATAGTTTTATTAAATTATATTCTAATATTCTTTCGACATTTGTTTGAATGTTTCTTATATTTGTTTATTTTATACGGTTTTATTTTATTTCTCTTTGTTTAAAAATATATTTCATAATACAATGTAAATTTGTCATTAATTTCAGTTATTAGTTAAATTAGTTATTACATTTAAAGTAATTTTATACACATAAATTGTGCAAAGCATTTGTGTAACAAAGTATTTATGAGATAAAAATTATATCCGGTGACACAAAAACTGGTAGATAACTATCTTGGTAATTAAAATTTTACCAAAGCATGGTAAAATAATACCAATAAAAAAAAAACATTTTTCAGCAGAGTTATAACTTTTGAATAATGTAATATGTTGTATTTATAAATAAATGAATGTTATCAATGATAGTGACTACAGAAATAGTCAATATATAATCTTAGAATTATATATTTGTAAATTAAAATAATTTTTAATATAATAGTTTACAATATTGTGTATTGGAAATTTAGAAAACAAATTTTCTTTTATTATTTAACATTTAATTTATCATAGAAACAATTAAAAACCATTGAAACTTATTTTATAGAAACAAATAATGATAAGAATTAAAATGATAAAGCATAACAAGATCTCTTGTTATTTACACAGTAAAATAATAGTGCAGATTGACATATTTCTGTTTTAACATATTGGTAATAATTATACTAAAATATTTAGGAAAGAAATGGGTCTGGGTATGTGGAACAGAAATGTGCTGAGTCCAAATGGGCCACCACCTACACCACCAGATCCACCTCCTCAACAATTAACACGTGAACAACTACTACCATCTACTCCATCAGTTATGCTAGAAAACAAAAAAGATGCATTTAGTCCAAGGTTACAAGAATTTTGCTTAAAGAACCCTATTGCTGTTGTTCGTTGTTTAGCTGCTGCATTAAAATTAGGTAAATTTGATATTAGTATATTATTATTTATTTAGTGGAATCAATTATTAGTATTTATTTGTTATTTGTAGATCTTGGGCTATTTTCAACCAGAACTTTGGTAGAAACTAATCCGGATCATTCAGTTGAAGTTCGAACACAAGTAATGCAAAGTAGTGATGATAACTGGGATGTAAAACAAAACCGTAGAGGATGGGCTTGTATTAGTCATCGTTCACATACAACTATTGCTAAATATGCTCAATATCAAGCTTCCAGTTTTCATGAATCAATAAGAGTTAGTATTTTTTTTTTTTTAAATATTAAACATCCCAAAAACTTGGTGTCAATTTACATATATCAAACTGGTCGTTTTAAGAAATCAAATTTAATGAAATGAATATATTTAGGATGAAAAAGAAGGTATAACAAGTGTTCATTCAGTTCCTAATTCAAATTTATCAGACTCCGATTCTAAAGACTCCATAACAATGGAGAAAAAACGGAAAAAAAATATAGTAAATATTATTAAAGAATTCCTATAGTACCTACCCTATTGTTAAATTTTTTTAATTTTACAGAATTTACCTGGTGTAAAACCTCCAGCGGGTAGTAAAATGCTGAAATTCGGTACTAATGTAGATTTGTCTGATGAGAAAAAATGGCGACCACAACTACAAGAACTTACTAAATTACCAGCATTTGCGCGAGTTGTTTCTGCAGCAAATATGTTGTCACATGTGGGACATTCTATCTTGGGCATGAATACAGTTCAATTATATATGAAAGTAAGATTATATACAATTGGGAATTGAACTTATTTTTAATATTTAAAATGTATTTGCATTTATTTTAAATAGGTTCCTGGTAGCCGAACACCCGGACATCAAGAAAATAATAATTTCTGTTCAATTAATATAAATATTGGACCTGGTGATTGTGAATGGTTTGCTGTACCTGATGCTTACTGGGGGGTCATTAATAATCTTTGTGAAAAGTATGTTTATAAAGGTTCATGTGATATTTTTACTTAATTTTGATTTTCTGTTTTAATAACTAGTAATTACCAGCATATGGACAAATTGTACATATATCTTCCTCTTTTATTTTCCAGTTTTCTGAGGTCAGCCACCTTGATCCTCAACCTTTACTTGACTCGATTTCTTACATCATGCGTACATCAGCAGTCCTCATATCACACTCAATCATGTTTAACCACTTCTTTGGTTTTTTTCTTCCTCTTCATCTACACTCAATTTCATAACTTCTTACTGCTCCTAATCTCTCTTCAAAACATGACCAAACTATTCAAGTCTATTCTCCCTCATCTTATCCACCATTAACACTTATGCTTCTTACATATTAATTTCTTATCCTAGCTTTTCTTGTCATTCTACTCATCCATCTAAGCATTCTCGTCTTGACTACACTCATTTTCTACTCTTGTCTACCACCAAACACTGAACCATACAACATATTAGGTTTCACTACACTCTTACAAAATTTGCCTTTCAATCTCATTGGAATTCTGTTGTTGCATAAGACACCAGATGCTTCTCTCCACTTGATCCATCCCCATCTAATCCTATGTTTCACATCTTCATCAAAATTCCTGTTCTCTTGTATAAAAGATCCTAAATACTTAAAACTTTCAACCTCCTTTGTCTCGTTCACACCTATCATCATCCTACTCCTAGTTTTATCTACTTGTTCTCTTTCATCAAACTCATACTCTGTATAGTCTGTCTTATTTCAATTAATTATTAATTCCTTTCAGAGCTAATTTTTTCTATATATTGAGTCTTCAACTAATTTCCCATTTTCTCTTACCAACACTATGTTATCTTTTAATTTTATATATCATTATTATTATTTTGTTATATTACTATTGTGAATTCTATGCGTGACAAGTATGAATGAATAATAAATCCTTTGTGTATTTTAATAACCCTTAATAAAATAATCCTATTTTAACAAAATACATTTGTTCTTTAATGAATCTTGTTAAATTTTCATTGGTTGAATAACTCAAAATTTTTTTCTTCAAATTATGTTTTCGCAATGCTGTTCCAATTTTTAAAATTCATGCATTCTACATGTAATCATTGTGATTCAGAGTTTGCAAAAATAATTTTCATCTGATAATTTTATAGTTTAAGAATATTAAGTGTTACGCACATAAAATAAAATATGGATTATACACAAACTTTATCTTTTAAATTTTTTTTACATTGTTTAGTTTTCTTAGTGATAAATACTTTTTGAAGACATTTTTAATGGAATCTTAATTTTTTTGTTAACATTTTATACGTTCTATTGTTTTTACTTGATTGTGTTAATAAAATATGTAATTCTTATATTTTTAATAAATAATACATTTTTTTTTTCAGGTATGGTTTAAATTATTTACATGGATCTTGGTGGCCATTAGTTGAAGATTTACTTGCAGCAAATGTCCCTTTGTATAGATTTTTACAAAGACCTGGTGATATGGTTTGGGTAAATTCAGGTAAAATTTTAACAATTGTTACAACTGAAATATGTTGATTAAAACAATATAACATCAATAGGTTGTGTTCATTGGGTTCAAGCTGTTGGTTGGTGTAATAATATTGCATGGAATGTTGGTCCTTTAACTGCTAGACAGTATCAGCTCGCTATTGAACGCTATGAATGGAATAAACTACAGAGCTATAAAAGCATAGTACCAATGATACATTTAAGTTGGAATCTAGCCCGAAATATTAAAGTTTCTGATCCAAGACTTTATGATCTAATTAAGTACATAATTATAAAATATTTGTCGTTCATTGTTTTAATTATATTTTATTTTGATAGGATGTGTTTAATGTGTTCACTACGTCAGTGTGGTATAATATTAGAGTTCATAAAAGTAAAAAAAATACAAACTCGTTTTCATGGAAGAGGCAAGAATGAAGCTTCGCATTATTGTCATGATTGTGATGTAAGTTATTTGTTATTCTTTTTTAAAAAAAATTACTTTCAAATTACATAAATACAGATATTAGATTTATATGTTTTATTGTGAATAATTATTTCGTTGTGTGTTTAAGGTGGAAGTATTTAATATTCTTTTAATCCGAGAACAAGAGAAAAAACACTGCGTTTATTGTGTTATTTGTGCGAAGAAACAATCTCCTAATTTAGAAGGATTTGTATGCCTAGAAGAGTATAAAATGTCTGAACTTGTAGAAATTTATAACAATTTCATATTACATTGTCATACTACACCTGTACTGCCAATTAGTAATAATACTGTAGCGCAATTGATGTAAGTTACTACATTAAAAAAATGTTTATATTTATGTATAGATGTACTTAAGAGAACTTTATCCTATCTCTTAAGAGATATTTTTACAACAGTAATTTTGAATAAGGTTACTTGTGATATAAGCAAGATAAAATAAACTTTTGTATTATAATCAAGATTTTTGAACTTTAACAATTATCTGCGTTTACATTTTTAAATGTTTATATTTTATATATATTGCTGAACCATTTATTATGATATATTTATGTTAAAATAAATGGTATTAAAACAAATTTAAACAATATAAATAAATATTATATTAGTATATTACTATCATATATAAAATGTAGTATATCTGATTTAACAACATAATGGTAGTAATTTACATAATAAATTAGGCATTTTTGTAAATCAAATTTTTATTAAATAACTTGTCAAACTTTTTGGTATTTGTATACACATTTCATTTTAATCTACATATATTTTTCAAATTGTAGATTTAAAAATGTAATAATGAAAAATCAAGTCATTTTAACTTTTATCAATAATTAATGTTTATTGTAGTAAACGGTTTTGGAATATTAATAGCGTTTCATGAAATTGTTTAGTATTGTAAATAATTTGTATTATAGTTTATGGCAGCTCATTGCACACATGTGTTCACATAAATTGTACAAACTTGAAAGGACTGCTAATGCCATTAATAAATAAATAAATAAATAATAAGTAGAAAATTTTTGTACATATGTAAATTACAATTTGGTTGAAAAAGCTACACATTTTTCTAGAATTTTTCAGATCTCAATGTTTTTTATCGAAATATTCTATTAACGTATTTTTGTACCAAAAAATCAAATTTTTGTTTTATTTAAAAAAATATTTTCTGTGCCTTTTACTCTGAAATTAATTTTTAAAAGTACAAATTCAATAAAGTAATGACCATACATTTTATTTTTAATTAAATCATTAACGGTTATTATACAATTGAGAAGAAATCAATTTGTGCATTATTATCTCTATTATTTTTATTATTACTTTAAACAATAGTACAAGATGATGAGCCTTTTATTTTAAGGGTTGTTACAAAAAATAATGAGGTTTAAAAAAATGACGAGTAAATTAATATTTTTTATTTATCTGTAACTACTGTTTAAAAGTAAAGCTTGATTTATTTTATGACATATTTTTAAAATACCTTTATAAACCTATTTAATTTATTGGGTTTAATTATAATTACTATGTAAAATCATGAATCATATACTCTTCCTTAAAATTAATTTGATTTTTTTTTCAAATTCAAAAATTAAATACTTATTAAGTAATATGTATGTTCCATTTCCACTTATATATATATATATACACCGTATATATTTTTTTCAATAATTTATTTTTATAATTTTCATCTGGTCAATTTTTGGGTTCCTTATTCTTTTGATTTTGTTTTTTAACATACATATATATTTATACAAACTTTATTGAACATTAATTTCGCCTTTTGAATTAATTTATAACTATTATTGTGTTAATTAAAAATTTTTTCAAATTTAGTCAAAAATGTTTTTTAGTTCAATTTAATAATAATTTATTTTTAGCCACATTTTAGTAAGCCAACTAACTGATATCACTGCCATAAATTACGACGAGAATTCTTGTCCGTTTCACCTATTAGTACTGATTTGAGCTATGTATTTTATATATTCGTATATACATATACATATACTTTCATTCATATATATAAACAAAATTTATGTGTATTAAAAATGTGTTCAATAGTTTTACAATATTTAAATATCTTAATTTTGTATGTGTTACTAATTATTTATATCATCGACTCCATTAAATAAGTAATAGCTGTTAATTTTTAGTTTGAATTTTAATTTAATATTATTTTAAAGAAATTAATTTAGATTTAAGTTAATTTCTCCCTTTTTTAGTTACAAAAACCACAATCATGCTTATATTTATATATATATATACGTATATAATTTTTTTTCTGATTGTAGAAAAATATTAATCACTGTTATTCAATTAGTAAATTATTGTATTATTGAAAATCGGATTTTTGACCTCTGAAGGTTGACTTGTATTCATTGTATAATGTATAAATAAAATAGTTGATCTCATCATTATTTTATTTTCGAACGTTGAAACCGTATTGTAAAATCTTGTGTTTTTATTAAGCATCATCATACCAATTTTTCCCTTGACGTGATAGATATTATGGATTGTTGGGTTACTGAATAACACCAGAATAGCTGGTGAATGGTAGGTGATCTATGGAAGTTATAAAATAGAAAGTGGTCAAAGACTAGTTTTGTGTGGTAACACAAAAGTAAGGTTGGGGGAAATTAATACAAATCTCAACATAAATTACGTTTTGTCGATATCTAAGTTGAACATTTATTCGGATGAATGGATAATGTGTTGTCGTGTTTATTATTCGACGTAAATTCGCTCGTATCCGTCGTTTAATGTTTAATTCGTTCGTCGATTAGTTAATCGCGCCGTAGTTATTAAGATGTTTGAAAAGAATATTCATTGTCGGTGGTTTTATGTATTTTAAAATACGCGTAAAACGTCGCCGGGGAACAGCGAGTGCAAATATTTCACAAACAGACGAGCCACCGTAAACGAAAGTTTGACATTTTCATTACGTTCGAACGAACGCCGCATGAATATAGAATCCCATCAATCGCGTACTTGTCGAAACGAGACGCTATTGTTAAAACGACACACTCGAATGGTAATCCCAACGTGTTTCGTGGTCGTCGCTAGTTGGCAATCCGCGCACGGTCTCGATAATAATTTGTCGTCTCGTTCTTCCTACGAAAACAAGACTTTTGTTTCGAAAATAACGTCCGGTCCCTCGTGTTCGAGTAACGATAATTCGATTGAACGAAAATAACGATAAACCCCCCCGTCACCGCTTTAGTGGGGTAAGTTGCGTGCACGGTTTACTGACCCGCGGTTCGACACGCCAATTATGGGCATTCGGATGAAAAGGTTCTCGGACCGTATTCGCGGTCAATACACTGATGAGCTTCCCGCGGTTTAGACAATTACAAAATGGCCGTTCGGGAATGTATCGGAGCTCCGTCCTTACGGAAGGGGCCGTCAGTTCGTCGGATTTTTGGTGGCCAGGGAAAGGAGCAGTGACGCAAATGGAGGCGTACGACACTTGCTAATGTTGTATAAACTTGGCGGTAAAACCGCGAGTAATAATAATAAAGAATACATTTATGCGCGCGACAACCATAAGCAAAATAACCACCGCGTTGCCAACGAAACGGAATTAATAATAGTCGTAATAAGAAACGGCCGGGTGAATTTTTCCGAACCGT
This sequence comes from Geopemphigus sp. TES_GeoC_2020, assembly GCA_025469175.1. Classification (NCBI taxonomy): domain Eukaryota; kingdom Metazoa; phylum Arthropoda; class Insecta; order Hemiptera; family Aphididae; genus Geopemphigus; species Geopemphigus sp. TES_GeoC_2020. The sequence goes on along the minus strand of JAIPRN010002061.1, from coordinate 17,510 downwards.
AGAGATTTAATAGAATTTTTAAGCCGCGGGAAATTTGATTTCGAGACGTTTCGTTAATAAAATTACGCGGAAGAAAATTGGAAACGCCGCTGTTGACAATACAGGACGTTACGATTCCGTCTTGAAACGTCGGTTCTATTCGGTACGTACTTCATCGTGCCGTCCGCCGATCGAAAACCGATTATTAAATCCTAGCGAATGAAACGTTATCATAGCGAACACGATACTTTTCACGTTGTACCTTGTTTACTACTGACACAATCTCTTCGGTAACCTTTAGTTGTTCATTTACCTATCATAGTGATACCCAGTTATCGTCGGTTGTATTATTGATAATGTTTTGCCTCTGTGTGTAGATAAGGATGTTGCTCGCGGGTTACCCGATAATATTTATAATAACGTCGGTGTGTTTTTGCGTGTGGCACTGCCGTTCCGTTTGAAGCGAATTGACGAGTTTATTTCCTCGGCTAGTCTCCATTCTTTATACATATCTCGCGCGTAACTCCACTAACATGCGAACTACTATGTAGGTGTACTCTGCGCGAACAAACAATTCTTGTTCGTGATGGCCAATTTGAAATCGGAATTGGACGAATACCTAAATAAGGGTCAACAAAACAGACCGAAGAATAATGGGCATATTCCCAAAGTGTTGAAGAAATTACTGCACAACGAATCCGGAGAACAAACGGAAAAATTATTGGACTCGGCGACGTGCAAGACTTATTTCAATTTACCTTCCCTAGTAAGTTATAACAAAGATGGTGTTTTTTCCTCCCCAATTGAATTAACGCGAAATCGGCGTAAATAATGTTTTTGTGTTGTTTGACTTTACAGAGTAAAACCCAAAGGATATTGGGGTTTATGGTTTGTGTGTCGATTAGTTGTTTGATGTTCTCGTTATCGGCTTTGTACTTGCCTGTGCTACTGCTGAAAGCTAGAAAGTTCGCTATTTTATACTCTTCCGGAAGCATATTTGCTTTTGCCAGGTACACTATGATACTACATTTTTATTTGTCCTTAAACAATTGTTTTTAACCTAGTTGAATAATAATAATTTATCGTTATGTATTAATATATTTGTACGTAACTGTTGTTACATAACGTTATTGTATAATTTCATTGACAAATACAATTATGATACCTAATTCATCATACGTATGCATTTTTGAAATTAGTGTGTCGTTTTTGACTGGCCCGTCAAATCACTACAAATATGTGACATCTAAAGAAAAGCTGCCTTTCATATTTGGTTATGTGACGACGCTTATTGGAACGTTATATTGTTCATTGTGGATGAAGAATACTCCATTTACCCTGCTGTTGTTGACCATTCATTTGATACTTATCTTATGGTTTCTATTGAACTCCATACCATTTGGTCAAAAAGGTTTGTCATTTTTTGGACGTATATGTTCGTCTATGGTGAAGAATAAAGTGTCAAATTCATTACCCGTTTAAATGTATATTTAAACAGTCCTTACCATTCCTATATTGCTTATACATATATATATATATATACATTTGTTATAATCATAATTATGATTTTATTTTTATATATTTATTAATTACTATAATTATATGTTAATTTATAATTATTGAGTTATTATTTTTCAAAAATAAATGGATTATTGTTAATTTTATAAACAAATAATGTTGCTTATTGCATATATTAAAATTGTTATGATTTTTTGTATGATTGTTTGTAATTAATACGACTTTTATGTAGCGCTATTATTTTTTCTTTCATCACCTGATATTATGCAATTGTTGCCTGGAAAGCCTTTTTTACATGGTATCTGCAATACATTTACTGGCCAGGAATGCCTGAAGGCAGTAATTTAGACCATCAGGATCAGTAGACTGGGGAAACCTAAGGAAGTCCTGTCTTTGTATAGACCATTGTGCCTCCTCGACGATGTAGGAAAGCTTTTGGAGTCGCTGCTAGTTGCCCGGATGGAAAGCTACATGGCCAGGGTCAGAATTGGATTGTCTGATGGGCAGTACAGTTTCCGTAGAGAGCAGTCAACGGACGATGCATTGCGTGCTTTGTGGACAATGCCCTCAGCCATACCATTCCCTACAATGAACATGATGTATAATGAAGGAGCATAAGCCCCCCTGTTCTACAAAAATGTGTATTGTCTGCGGTGTAAACACTCTGTGGTGTTAGCGATTAAATTGGGTGGCCCAATGAGCATCCTGTCCAATCATCCAACATCCGATTGGGATGCTGCTATGCGCAACTCCTGAGAGTAGAAAGGATCTGTGCATCCCATGTAACGTGTTTATCCCCACTGTATCCATAAGACGAAGCGTGGTGGGCCTATTTCGGAACCGTCTCATTTCCACGGCTAATCCAGTGATGCCGAGTCCATTTGCCACTTGCTCGCCTTCCAGAAACGAGAGGATTGGCTGATAATGTTAGTGGGTTTCTTCAGACCTAACCGGTTTCGAACTCTAGGTGGGACAGTCGAAGCAGTCGTTCAAGCCCCTTCACCGCAACAATGTGAGTTCCACGAGGATGGAGGACTGTGTAGCGCTATCGATGATCGTTTAAACATTGGACATTGACGGACGATGATTCTGTACGTTAAAAGTAGATGTTATTTGGATAATTGTGAAAAGTTTGTCACAAAGAACCACGAACATTTATAACAAGATTGTAAATCGTTTTTAAAGGACCGGATGAATCGACGTTGGAAATTAGGGCGAAATTTAAAGAAAAATATAATCCGTAATGATAACGTGAAGACTATAAGGAGCCTTTTTTTTCCACGGTATCGGCAATACCCTCACTGGCCCGGAATGCCCGAAGGCAGTACTTCGGACCAGTGAGTCGCCATCGTTTATTGAAAAATTTAATATCACAAAAAGTCTTACAAAAACGATCATCCTTAAGGGTAGGCGAGCAACGCGACTATTAACACACGTTGTTTTACCTCGTCCCCCGTACATCGAATCTAATTCACAATAATCCTTCAGAACTATCACTTCTTAAAAACTATCACGTGAATGGTGCGCGGTGACAGGACAATACCTTGCCACGGGGCAACCATTTACATCATCCGCGCGACTATAAGAAGCCTAGTTCAATCAAAGTATATTGTAAGATCGCTCGTATTGAAATATTACTCGACGAGTTAAACGAACACGGTAATAGCGATTTTATTGTACCCGTGTATGTGCTTGTTAAATAAGTAATATTTCGATTTTGTATTTTAATCGAACTTGATGCAATACGCGTCATTGGTAGCAAAATAATCGTGGTTCTTTGGACGTACGGTGAAATGGTCGCGTTACCACGGTATGTTTTTAGCGTTTTTATTTTAAATAGTTTATTACCGTACTTTTTTCGGGTTGACAGTGACGAGTTAATAGGTTTACCACAAACGTATATATTTAACGTTTTCAACGATTTGTACAGTAAACAATAGCCAGTTGCGTTCATTTCGATTACACGTTTACTGTTCGTACTTTTCGATTGTTGGGATGACTGAAATTTCCGATTGCGAAAGTTGTGCCGCGAGTCGTTCGTTATTATATGACAGAGCAACGAAATGCGTATTCCGTTCGCCCGGTTCATTCCCCCGACAAGACTACGAACGTGAAAACAATAACCACGTGCGTCGCACCCGGTAACGGTATGTAATGTAACAACGTCCATAATACGTTCGCGTTGTTAGAAATAACGAACGACGCTACAGTACGGACTTTGAAAAGTTCGCAGTTTGGGTTTCAAATGGTTCATGAAAAGATTCCCTAGATGATGCTCCCCACCCCATTGTTTAGTAGTCAATACTCGTTCGGTGCGCTTCGGTACGAAATTCTCACCACTTTGTGGAGAGCGTGTGTCGCTTTGACAATTTAGTCGGTTTTGTTATACGTTCGAGAGAGTGAAAAAATTTGCGACGGCGCTTTGACAAAAGCGTACGGAAATTAACGAACTCGAGTAACGCGTCCATACGGATATGTTGATTGATCGTGAGGACGTACGCGGCAGGTCTAATTTTAAAACGTCGAAATTTGTCGATTACCTACGAAATATCAAAACAGTTCGTCGATAATATGGCCGTTTCGGGTTCGTAATGAAATATCTGATCGTAAAACCTATGGCGGCGAATCGGTAACCCTTTTCCACGCTATTAATTAAAATACTTGACACTGTCGGTTGTGTACGAAAATGAATTAAGAGTAATTTTACTTGAAGCAAAGACGGAGTGTTAGTTGGTGTGTGTGTGTATGACGACGGTTGGAGGTTACCAATAATATGGTAGGTACCGTGTAAGCGAAATCGATGTTGACGAAAAATATAAAAAAAATATTTGTAAATAATTACGGAAACACGTGTACGGGGAGTGGTGTGTGTGTGTGTGTGTGTGTGGACGGCGGCCGTAGTGAATAGAACGACGCGAGTGTTAAACGTGATAATAAACGCAAGTTAAATAGCGTACGGTTCGGTGCGTGACGAAGATGAACATATTGAATGGCAGAAGCCCAAAAGCGAGTATTTATATATAGCGGCGCGCTAAATACTTATTAAGAGAAGGAAGGTACGCGCCGTGTATATTTTTAATCCGCGTACGAGAGTCGCGCGTTCATTCCCAGACAACTGGACTCGTGTTTATTTCTTAACGGCGGGAATATGTTTCGAATACAGTTGATGAAACAACATCGGGGCCGCGCCTCCCTTCCCAGCCGAATGCTCTTCCGTTCGGCGCTGTTAGATTAATAAATAATTCGCAACGTCCGCGCGAACGTTGCAAATTATCGAATTAACTTTCTAATTTATAACGACGACAACGACCACTGACACGACCAAGTCGAACGGACGACTAAATATGTGTGAAGAGTTCGTTACGTGTTTGCGCCGTTTATTTTTACCGGTAGAATCGACCGCCCGTTTTTCGGGAGTTAATAAAGCACCACGTTGTGGTATCGGACACAATTCGCGCCCACAATTGTACTCGGGCCTCCGTTACGACGTCATTCAGCGTCTGCTCGTTGTCACGCGTTTAACGAATTTCGATAATTTTCACGGTTATAGCGATATATTATTAGACAAGGCGTAAAACCACCAGGAATCAAAGAGTGGCGGCCGAATAGCATCCCGGGCCCTCTTTCTCGAGTTCGATAAAAAATATACACATGTCGTAGTGTATACGTATCCTAATTTTGTTTTTTTATTTCGCCTGTTTCGTAGTTGCAAAGCCCCTGCTCCAGACGAATTTTCGGATCACACGCGATGTTTGTTGGCCGACAACGACGATGATTATTTTTTTAGAGGGTCTCGCCGTTCATACCGTCGTCGGTCTCGTAAGTACGTTTTCGAGATCACAATTTTTAGAAGCGTACTCGCCTTTTACAGTAACCCCCCCCCAGGCCACAAACTTGTTCGTTTCATTAAGAAACAAAATCGACACGTCCTATCCGATTTGACGAATAAGAAATTACGAATTATTTTGCACGTTCGTCGTAACGCATACGACGAGTATTTGGAAAATAAATCACGAACATTTAATAGGTGTAACACCGGGTATCGTATATTCGTTCATCGCGTTTTTCGTCGTAAGTAATGGAATCGAACGAATTCGAATGTGTTATGTGGAAACGTGTAAGCGCGTGTTACTATAGAAATATCGCTAATGACGTATTCACAGGAATAATTTTTTAGTGGAGCTTAAAAGTCGAAGCTACTCTACTATTACGATACTAAAGGTAGCTATCGCGTTCTTGGCCTTAAGTATATAGAATTAATAGTGAAGCGATTGATGACGACAAACTTATTTCATTTGTTCACTGACCCATTCCTCGCTTATCCGTATAAAAAAAACCGTACATTGTTACATATCGATTACGTCGTGTACAAATATTCGTACGCGCACGCGCACACGCGCACCTCGTCAATATTTTTGTATACTGGCGCGGATCAAAAAATCTGAAATGGGGCGGGGGCTAACGTTTTTTTTAGAAATTCGTATTTAGCGTTCAATCGTTTGTCGGTTAGGGTAGATTCTAATCGTTATTTCTATACTTCCAAAACATTTAAATGTACACGTTTAAGAGGGGTGGGCCAAGGGGGAGGCTAAAGCCTTCTGGATCCACGCCTGCGCGCATATGACACACGTTTGTGTAAATGTATGTACGATCGGCGTCGTTTTGTACGTTCGTATTTACCTGAATCGGAGTAAAGGCGACTCATAATTTCTGACGTTCGACAACTGTACGTTATTACGGCCATCCGGTCGTTTCATTTGGACGATGATTTTTTTACGACGCGCGGGTGAAAATACAAGACGCGTCGTTTTTACTAACGTTTTTCGGTAATTTCACGCGATTCATTCGCGGAAGTCGTAATATATTCGTCTATTATATCGCGTTTTAATTAAACCGAGAAGTAAGTATCCTGAAGCAGAGTGTATACAAATGTTTTGTTGTGCGTACCCGTGCATTTGTATATACAGACGACTGACATGTGTTTCGTACGGGTAACGTTTGAACTTCGGCTAATGTTGACATTATGTAGATCGGTGTTAACGGTAGTGTATATTTCGGATGGTTAACGAGATACGCACGCGGGAATTATTAAAACAAAAATATTTTAAACCCTTAATAAGGTAGTGGTAATTATGATGGTGATTCGGACATGATTTACGAGAAGAATTGGGTGTCGCCGAGGTGGTTGTATGTCGTAATGGAAATGCGCGTAGAAGGGAAGATAGTAAAAGAAAGTTCGAAATGAAGGTGAATAAACGGATTAGAAAATTATACGAGGAGGAGTGAACGAGTGGTGGGAAACCGAAACTTACTGAAATGTGAGGTAACCGACGACCTCGCGTGGTTGTTGTTAGGATAAGGTGAAGGTGAAGAAAAAACTAAAATGTGTTAGTCGTCGTACGCGAGGACACAGTTAAAGGGGTATGCGCGATACATAGTTACCGTAATGTTGTTGTAACGCGAAATCCGACGGACTGGTCGATTAATCGATAGTCGATTGATAAAACTGCGTGTGTTTCGATTGGTCACGATGGATTGTGGGCTGTTAGCTGCCATGGCCGAAGTATGTTTTTTGTTTCCTATTTGTCCGTTTCGTTAACACGAGCGTACGCACTAACCATAAATATTCTACGTAATTTAGGTCAAGTTGTTAGAAGTACCTCGCTAGGATTGCGACAAAGTATTTTTGACGAAAAATATACCAAAAACGACGCAATAGGGGTGATGGGCGGTTTTAGAGGGGGGGACTATGCGACGTGTTAAATAGCGATATATTTTATTAGACGAGAGTAAATAATACTTGAACAATGGCCGTATTCTCGATTCAGATTCGATTCGATTTGTTTACTATTACTTTCTTGGTCGTTACAGCGATTACCTTCAGAGTTGTCCGCTCGCTTCAAATAGACGAATATAAAAAAAAACTTTATCCTCGATAGTATTTCTACTTCCACTTCAACCTCCACTCAAACTATATGTGTGGTCGACCACCCTAATCCTATACCTCCATACCACTCGATTTTCCATTTTTCGTTAACTCAAACCAGCTTTATCTATACACATCTCCTCTTCGGTCTTCCTCTTCCTTTTTTCCTCATTTCTATAACAACTTTCACTGCCTCTGACTTAGCTCTCCTCATAAAAATGTGTCCGGACCACCTCGATCTAGTCTTTATTTTACTTATAACTGATTCTACTCCTATGATACCCTTTATGTACCCATAACTTATTCTATCCCCCCCCTATATAGTTACTCCACGCCCTTTTATATTGATATTCTTATTTCTGCTACACTCGCGTCCTATGTTCTATATTCTTATTTACTGTCCAACATTTTGATCCATACAACATTGCTGGCCTTATTTCTACTGTCTTATACAATCCACTATACAATCTTATCGGTATTCTCTTGTCACATAAAATGCTTGATGCTTTTTTCTGCACTTCATCTATTCATACTTTATCTTTTTCTTCGTGCTTTCCTTGGAACGAAATTATATTTCAAATTAAATACGCCAAATATTACATAATTATGGTTAATTGTACACCAGAGATGTAATCATGAACAGAGCAAACGAGTCACGTTATACGATATGTTCGTGTTACTGATAGTAAAGTATTTGTAGAAGAAAGTTTCATGGGCTTTTTAGAGTCCCGTGAAAAAAACTGGAAGTTGTGGTATATTAGGTGAAATATTACGTCAGCTATCTGTAGATGGCTTAAATATTTAGAATCGTAGGGGACAAATCTACGACAACAGGTTAGATATGACAAGGATGTAAAATGAAATATAAGCACGCATTTTGGGACAAAAATACTTTAGAAAAGTTAATACCTTGACCAGTTGTTGTTTGAATTTAGCTAAAGTCATGTTGAACGTACAAATGCAAATATTTTTTTGTAAAATTCAGCGATTATTTAACTTTTTTTGTGTATCTGCTTTACGTTGGGGAATACTGGTGAAAACATTGAAAGTAACATTTAAATCGATTTCAGATACGATATTGTCTTTCACAGCCTGTTGAGGCTTATAAACAATTACTTGAAGTTGAATATGTATTAGTTAATAATAGCTGAAAATGGTAATTCATAATCTTTACCAATAGAAAATAATCTACATAATTTGATCGATTATGAATTTACCGGCTTATCAATAGTTTGAAATTTTATACTTCAAAATATTAATTGTGTTAATATAGTTCGTCAACAAAAAAACCGGTAATAATATTATACCAGACTACAAAAATAATCCAAGAATTAATTAATAAAATGATTGACTCCTGTATAATAGAATTGAGTTCTGTTAAAAGGACAATTTTAAAAATTTATTTTTATGAATCGACTGATGATTAGAATATTTCTGTTAAGAAAAATTATATAATTGATTTAAAAAAACTTACTTGTTATTTTGATTACACGTTTGAATTAAAATTTTAAATAAATGAATTGTCTCATTTTATTTGACTCGTTAGACTCAAATAGACTTATTTAAAAAGAGACCAAACGATTTAGTTAAAGTAGCTATGAATCTTAAACTAAAACATAATAATGACTTGAATGCTTCAGAGTTAGTCGATAAAATAATGCATTTTAAGTACCATGTGACGTCATTATTATATAAAATCAAAAATGAGATTCCATTAAAACTTAAAATTTTGCTACGAATATTCGATGGTTAATATTTTTCCACATATTTGCGTAGCTTAAAAATTCTAACGTTATCTTGCCCTACAGTAATATGCAAACGCAGTTTCTGTAAATTAAAATTAATAAAAACTTATTTGTGATTCACAATTAACCATACAAAAGTAACTGATATTGTTATATAACCATTTGAAAAAAAACAAAAAAGAAATTGATTTTTATTCATTGATAAACGAATTTGTTGAATTAAAATTCAGAAAAGTAAAATTTTAGGTATATTAAATTTTTTTCACTATCTATACTTTTTTAAACTGAACATGTGCATATTTTATATTTTTATTGTGTCTTAATGGAACAAAAATTCTTTATTCATCAAACAGAGATTGTTTTTAATTTATTTAAAAATGTATATTATAAATAAATCAGAAGTACTCGAATAATTTAAAAAAAAACATTAGTAACTAATTTATGGAAGTAAGAAAAATTTAAAGATAAATAAATAATTTAAAATAATTTGGCAATAGTTTATTTAAAGGTTAACTAATTTACTTTTACGTTTTATATATAAAACTTAATATGCTACTTACATTTTTTAAAAAACTATAGTGCCAGGTGGATAAGGCGTAATTGTAATATATTCTCTGGGTGTCAAAATTCCAAATTCTTAGAATGTAGTTCGTATAATTTTCATTCGAGCGTGTGGTCAATTCGAAGTTTATAAGTACAGTTGCTTATATTTGTTTTCAAACAAACAACTATGCTCGCTCGTTGATTTTTCAAAAACACATTTTGAATTACAAATAAAATGCTTATTATAACCGTACACACACAATTAGTTTATACGTAAATAATAAACGTACATCATAATAAATTTGGTCTTTGAAATATTCTTATAATTTAAAATACTACCGCCGTAGTTTTTTTTTAACCATGTCGAGCTAATAAAAAATTGAAGGCGCTAAGCGGCCCCACCAGATACGCATTTATTACCTTCTATGTGTGTAACATAACAAGATATAAAATTTGTCAATTGAGCCACTGAATCGATAATGAAAAAATAAAACACGCGTTTATATATTTATATATGTATTAAAATAATGTTATATTTAATAAAAACACGCATCTTATAATAAGCAACATAAATATTACACAGTATTAGGTTTTATAATACTTTTATGCTTTTATATAATATATTGGATGACTGTATATTATAATATATTATACATTGCGGTAGACAATACACACACACACACACACACACACACACACACACACACACACACACACACACACACACACACACACACACACACACACACACACACACACACACATATATATATATATATATATAATAATTGACTAGTATATATAATTATAATTATAACAAAACGAAAAATAAATAGGATAAGTATACAGGGCTGTTATTTGAGAGGTGTGTGAGTAGTTGTATCTAATCCCCCCTCCATTCACAATTATTTAATATTATTTGGCAAATTTAACGCGTAATCGAAATGCTCGGCAACGCCAGTATTTCTTATGAAATTTGTGATTATTTAAAAACGTTTATATCGTACTTATTATAATTATATTCAAATTTATAGTCTGTACGAAATCGTAAAAAAATTTTTGAGTCGGAAAATTCGTAGGAGCAACTTTCCCCTTGATTTATTGTTCGGGACGGCCCGGTAAGTATATAAACAAGTGATACAGGTGGTAGAGCGTGAGGAGGTATATTTAATACACACACACACACACACACATACACATATATAATAATAATATAGATTACAAATAGTCGCGTGACGATATTATAACAACAATAATAATAATAATTAATATAAACTTTAAACGAACAATTTTTTTACTCGGAATGTCTATTACGTCGTTTAATCCATACACATGCACATGTAACCGATTACAATAAGTCGTATTTTAGGTGGTCACTTGTAATAAATAAATAAATAAATATATATATATATGCGTATATTATATGAAAATAATTTTATAAATTAAAAAATACATGTTACACGCTCTCTCCGCGCGTTTATGTACACACAACCGTATGTGACAAGTGCTGGCCATGTGTTTTTGACATGTGGAGCACCAGAGTCTGGCGTGTGATCCTCTAGGGTAAAAAAAAGGTACGTGTAAATAATACGGACTCGGAACTGTACGTTCCGAGTTGTTCGTCGGTAGTGACGGTGGAGGTTAAGTTAGGAGTCGATGAAATCGTCGTCGAAATTATTTCCAACTTTCGTTCGAAACAACACGATTTAAATTTATCGTATATACGGTTATATTCTCGCAGTATATATATAGTCGAACGTAAGAACAGATTGAGGATTATTCGTGAAAATTCCAAAAATATACTTATATACTGCTCTAGTTACTATAGGTAGGTTAGGACTCGAGAAGTCTATTAACCGGGAAAAAAGTTGTCGAACGAAAAGTATCGAAAAACGCCATTTTATGTAATAGTGTCAATTTGTTGGGCGTGGTATCACAAATTTGTATCGCCTTACGTATTTTGTAGGGTTTACGTTTACTATCGTCAAATACACATCGGACCATTAAGTCGAGTTTAGGTGGTGCTTTCGTGTAACAGCGAGTGAGGTTGTCTGATGATAATCAAAGTATAAAATCGTAAAGTTTCGTGACTTGGTCCGTGAATGATTCGACCATTATTATTCAGCGTTCGACGGTTTAGCGTTTGAGAAGCGATGGATATTAAGAAAAAAAGAGTATTCTTCCGACCAACGCGCGGAAGATGTCATAGACTATTCCGATACCGATTAATGACCGTCAAAAGGGTTTACGTTTACACTTGCGAACGACGTTAATTCGCGTATGGCCGCTATTCGTCTTTTCTCTTCCTGGTCTTGCCCTCTGTGTGTATGATTCCAGTAATGTTGTCCACGCACTCGTCCACCGACGGCCCGTCCTGTTCCGCGCTGTAGTCCATGTCTAGCAGCCTGGACAGGGTCAGTATGTACGCGCTTGCTATCCGTATCGTGGACAGTTTGGATAGCTTTTGATTCTTGGAGTACGACGGTACGGAGGCCCTGAGGGTGTCGAAAGCCGCGCTGATCGTGTGCACCCGCGATCGTTCCCGGGCGTTAGCCTCTATCCTCCGGGCCCGCGACATATTTTTACTATATCTGGTGGCGGCGGTGGCGGAAGGCGCCGTCGTCGTCGTGGTGGCGGCGGTGACCGGTACAATCACCGGCTCGGTGCCGCTTGTGGCGGTGACGGCCGTGTCGTCCGTTGAAGAAGCGGCGGCGATAACGACGTCTTCAGCGACGGCGGCTCGTCCGCTGGTCAAATCCAACGGTTGAGGTTCCGGAAGTCGCGACGGTTCCCTGTGGCGTCGCGTGAGCGTCAGGATTCTGTCCACGTTCCGGATGTCGTGGAACAGCCGCAAACCCACGTCCGTCGACGATTCGTCGCCGCTGTTCCACGGCCGAAACGGTGGACAGCCCGCCGTGGACGTTGCCGGTTTCACCGGGACGGTCCTGTTCGATTTGATCGGTGTCGGACACCGCCCGTCTTCGTCGTACCCATCGCTCGGCCGTTTCCGTTTGTACGGCCCAGGGCCGTCATCGTTGCAACCGGTGATCGTCGTCGTTGCCATCGCCCCAGTCACCGCCGCCGCCGTAGCCGACACGTCTACGCCCGAATCTTCGCTTTGGTCGGTGGTCGGCGTGTGCGCTTCCCGCTTGATCGCGGCACCAGTCGTCGTGTCCGCGCAACACGACAACGACGGCGCGTCACCCGTGCGACGTCGTTTTCCCGAGTCTGTAAAACCGTTCGGCAAATTATTAATCACGTGCGGCCGACAGAGATAACGCGTTACACGTTCACGCGCGTGCGCAGTGCAATACGAGATCACGTTTCTCGTTTTTGAAACGGCGCCGAGAATTTCCGAAATAACCCAAAAACAAAATACGCCGCCGGGTCGTCCTAGCGCGAGAAACAACCGTTCGTAGTCGGGCTTGGACACCGAGAGAACTCGTTTAGTGGGACGAGACGTACGCGCATAAAAGTTGCTATCGAGACCGTCATAGTTGATGCATTCGAACCGAATGTTTCTACGGCGGCACGTCCAGCTCGTAGAATTTACGAGAAAAATTTTAAAAACGAATCAGTCTCTCGATATTCGGGAGGGTACACTAATTACTACTGGTCTATTTATTGTTCCTAAGCCGTCCGCCGAATTCCACTGGCGAAGTGTCCGTTCAACAATTTCAACGCTTTGCCGAAAAACATTCGTGCGTTCATCTTTTTGTACGTTTCGTAAAGTTCGATAATAATAATTATTATTTACGAAACTTTTAATCGAAGAAATTGTAGAGGGGACAAATCAAAACGCGTACGCCAGAATATTTTGTAGAAGGGCTTGTTTGAACGTCTATTCGACGTCCACCGTAAGCGACGTAGCCAAATAGTGTTTATGCCTCCACGATACCTTCGCTTTTTACCGAAAATTATTCTAATATTATCGATTTTTTTCGTTCAATCGTATTTGTCGTTATAAATGGACGAGTACATTTTTTACGGTGTCGCGTATAAACCGACTTACAATTATATTTATTCCGTTCCATGGTTTACGTTATTAACCGTCGAAATGCGTATTCGGGTCGATACGATTACATAATTTGCCGATTTCGGTCACTAAAGCATTAACTCGAAAACGTCAATACTACACTTGGTGTCCAACGACGATCGCTAATGTTCCTATTAATTTGTTTACGAATATAAATAATAATCGCGTACGGAATGGCGAAAGTACGAAATTCGTTCGGCGGCGTAGTTTGTCGGATGACTGGCGTTACCGGTCGCGCGGACCTTGTCGCGAATACAATTTCGAAATGCTCGATCGATTCGTTCGAGCATTTGACGGCACTGCCGTCAGTAAGTCCGGTTTTAAAACGCGGGGAGCCGAACGGTCGGAGAAGGCGGACGATTCTCGTAGTTTTTATTCCAATAGCTGTAGTTTTAATTCGTACAATACCTACGTTTAAATGGCATCCATGCCCTGTACACAGGCATTCTCGAAAGTTATTTCAAAAGTATACCTACCTATAATCGCGTGTGTGTGTAAATATAAATTGACTCAAATGTACGTACGTACAACGAAAAGTACACCCAATTGAAAACTCGGTCGTCCGGGTATAGCTACGGTTTCATTAGAGACGTATTTTATTTGTTTTATTATTATTTGCCGTAGTAATACGTTCGCTACAGTCGCACGCGATTATTGTATCGGAAAACATACCGCGTTAGGTATTTAAGTGTATATACCGCGTGCGTTTTCCAACATATTATTCGTTTTCCGACCGTTTCATGCGCGTTTTCATACGTAACAATATTCGCTTTGCTCGACGGAGCTCTGCGCGTGGTTGCTCGGCGTTCACGCTAACGATAAAACAAAATAATCGCATATTTTATTGTTACGCGGACGGGCGCGTCCGTCAAAACGATCGTACGTTTTGACGAACATATCGTCGTTTGTGTGACGGTTTTTGTTTTGTTTTAGAAAGCTGATGATTTGGTAGGCGGTCGTACGTTTAAACGCGTTGTTTAGCTAGAATGTCGCGCGATGCTAGACTAAAACGCGAGTTCGGCATTCGCGAAACGTAATTAACGACCGGATAAATAAATATAGACGCGTTATAAAACTCGATATCGATTCTTATCGACCGCGTTTATTAGTCTTTTTACGTTACGCGTTTTTATAACTTTTTATTCGATACGACCGAATTTGTCGGCGATTTCGTGTTTTTATAACGAAACGGGTAATGATATATACGTACAAGGTATGTTCAAAAAGTAACTGGAAATTTTTTATTTCGCGAATTCGGAGAGTCCGATTGTCGCCTTTTTTGTTATTGTGTTGGCATACATTCAAGTTCAACGCCGTTTGTGTGAAGCCAGTCGAAAAAAACGCCCGGATTTGTGGTAAAACAATTCGTGGTTTTTGCATCACGATAATGCATCTGCTCATACTTATCGCTTATTCGTGCATTTTTTGGCCAAAAATAAAACTTGAAGATGTCCCAGCCTTCATATTCGCCAGACATGGCTCCGTGTGACTTTTTCCAAAAATAAAGAGGACCTTAAAGGGCCGTGTCGTTTTACAAGCATTGATGAAGTTAAAAGCGCATCGCTGAAAGAGCTATCCCTAAGGTCGAGTTTTGAAAAGTGTTTCGGGGATTGGAAGGAGCGTTGGCACAAGTGCATAATATCTAATGGGGATTACTTCGGAGAAGACGATACTAACGTAGATGAATAAATAAATATTTAAAAAAAAAAACGAAAATTCCCGTTATTTTTTTAACACGCCTCGTATACCGTCGTAACGTTTACCTTTGAATTCATGCCGACCGAAAACGAACGATAATTTATTTTACACGTAAAAAAATATCGCGAAATTCATCTTCAGATGCTGCGTTGAAATATTTTCGTATACGCGACGATTTTGGCGAATGTCAAATTTCAATTTTTTAATAACTGTAGCAAATTGAACACTGTTCGACGTTTCGGTGAGCGGAATTACTTTGCTTCGGATTGTTCGTCAATTATTTTCCGTCGCTTTAAACGCGCGTCGATTAATAAACGTCGTAGTATTATTTCTGAACAAAACGTCGTATTCGTCATTTTTCGTATCGCCGAATAAGGTTAATAATTATATTTATTGTACGTAGTTTACTTCCTCGCGTATTATATTAGTTCATTTTTACAATAGGTTTTCGTTGCACGTCATTATAATTTTATATCGCCGTCTGTCATCGTTCAGATTTCGGGTCCGTGATTTCTTCGTGTTAAGCCTACGCACCTCGTCGTCGCTCTAGATTCCACAATGTATGCAAATTAATACGCAGTTCGACGTTACACGAACAACGTTGGCATTATTTGCCTAGTTTCTTATTTTTTTCACAACAATAGAATTTTTAGTATTTTTCAACGAAGATTCATTCATAAGCATTAAGCCGTAGGTGTAAGTCTATACATCTCCTGGCGTGGGTGTTTTGGATTTTGTTTTTTTTTTTTTAGAACTAGGCGCGGTCTAAGGTTTAACACGAAGAATTCGAGTGATAAGTCATTCGAATGTGTTTCTTGACGTACATTATGTACGATTGTTGTCTGAAAACCATAGTTTACGGTTGAGCAGACGTTAACAAAACAGCGTACGCGGTTTACGCGATCGTTAATCGTATTTCGGCGCTTAATTCGCGACTTTTTGAACGTGCATTTTCCAGCGAACGAACAAAATGTTATCGGGTAAAACGCGAATATTAATCGAATACGGGCGATTCGAAAGCGGATAACATTAAATTTTTAAATAAAATTTCGTAAAAGCGCGAAATATTTCGTTTTTACGACGCGTATAACTAAATAAAATCGTGGCGGTTCGGAACGAACGTAATATTAATAATAATAATAAAATCGAAAAACGTTTAAATAGCTATTAACAACAGGGCTGAATAAGCGATTTTAAATTATATCGGGCGCTCGTACAAAAAACGTCGACGACGAATTAACGCGGATTACTGGATTCGATATAGTATATATATATATATATGTAAACGATCGGGCGAAATTAGACTTACAAATGTGAAATAGGTCCGCTGCGCTGGCTTGCATCCTTAATGTGTGATGATCCTTGCGTATGTCCGTCGTCAGTCGGTTCTGTAAAAGTTCCTCCAGCGCGATTCGTGAAGTCACCACCATTGTAGAACAGGCGCGATGTACACACACACACACACGGGTTCGAGAAAGTACGAATTCGGGCGAATCGAATAAACGCCCGAAATCCGGACGGGAACGAGAGGTATTATTCAAGCCCAACAATGTGGAAACGCGTCACTACTCGAGATATAATAATAATAATACGAGTCGTACCGGGCAACCGGCCGCACCGTCTTCTAGACCACTACTGGCGAGACGACCGGTCAGCCGCGCGCAGTAGTCTTCGTCGGGTTTGTATTGTTCAGTTTGAACATGTGGTGCCGTCGTCCCATCCCGCGCGCGCGCCTCCGTCGTCGCCGTGCTCTAGCTTGCTCGCACTCACAAATACACGCTGTTACACTTATGTATACGCACACACACACACACACACACACACACACAAGCCGTCGTCGTTGAGCGCGCCCTCGCGTACGTCACACACGCGTGTACGAAATTATTTTTGATATCGTTTATCACGGACTCGGTAACAACGCCTAATATTATTATTATTGTTCCTCATAATAAATACGGGCAATGTGTGTCGTCTCGGTATTATGACCCAATCGCGCGCAAAACGTTAATTCCGTGGTACCCGACTTTAGTAGTAACCCCCCCCCCCCCCCCCCACACACCCACCC
>JAIPRN010002060.1:0-35222 GCA_025469175.1 Geopemphigus sp. TES_GeoC_2020 | reverse complement strand
ATTCACTTATTATTTGTTATAATTTTAAATTATTCATTTTTAAGAAGTAATGTATTAATTATTATATAACGTTTAGGTAACAAAAGTAATTGTATTTTAAAATATAAACTAAACATTTAGGGCTGATAAAAAAATATTAAAAATTTGATTATACAATATGCTTGTTATTTTATCAATCAAATAATAATGCAATATAATATTAACACTATTAAACTAATTAGTGTTACTACAAATTGTGTATGTATAGTTTAAACTTTCTAAATTTAGTATCAGCCTACTATAAAACCTACATATTAATAAATTGCAAATATAATTTCTATACCACCCATTATATCACCTTTATTTAGTACAAATTATTTATTAAAAATTTTAAAAAATCAACGAAAGAATCTAATTAACCATAATTAATTAAGTAATCAATCATAATAATTTAAATTATTATGATAATTAGAAATATATTTAACATAACTTTTCGAATATATTTATTTTATTTTTTCATTTTATAACCAACAGCACCTTGGATTTACTTGTATATTACTTCCAATGCACTATTATTGGCTTTTTTATATTATTTCTTCAATCATGCAATACAAGTTCCTACAACTATAAATATAAAATATTTTTATTACTGACCACTATCAGAGTAGTTGAAATTTTCCAAAAATCTTAAACATTCCTCCAAGCCACCAAATATAGTAAACTCGCCTTGAAATGGATTTTGACGAAAGAATAAATCAAATACAGCTGTGTCAGATGTCTTTTCAGATTTCCAATATGCATATGCCATTGTGATTTGATATAAATCTGGTAAATAAGAATAATAATGCATTCAGTCTAATAAGCATTCTGATTTTCTACTTATAAAACAAAATAAATAAGTACAATGAATGGATATAACATACTTATTACATTACATAATATTTTTAAGATGACTACATTATATTTACTTATTTTTTAAAACCTTACTTATTTTGCGATCTACATTTTAATAAACTGATAGGTTCATATGAATAAACTTTTTTATAAATAAACTTTTTAATAAACATATTTTCAATAGCATTTTAATTATAAACTTGTTTATTGTAGTGAATGAAAATCTACAAATATGATTTAATTATTTTATTGTTTGAATAATTTATGTATCAATCATTGACATATACTTATGAGACAGATAAGCTTAATTATGATTTCTTTTATTTATTACCAGTAAGTAATTAAATAAAACCAACACTAATAAATTACAATTTATGAGTGTGTAATGTAAATATTTTGTATTAAAATTTCGAAGATCGTTGATATGAAATATTTTATCAGTAAAATAATTTTTGGACGCTATTATTGTCAGACTGTTTTTAAAAATAACAAGTATATAAACGGAAGTACTTTTTCCGAAAACTAAAATTGTAAACAAGGATAATTTTAGTATCAAGGAGATATATCTACATGAAATGTACGATTTGTATTTAAATATTTACAAAGGATAATAGAGAAATATAATTTATCAATCTTTAGAATCACAAAAGGGAGAATTGTACGATTGTTGAATAGTGTTATTAAATTATGATGAAGTTTCAAACGTTAACTTACAATAGGTATTCAATTAAAAAATGTAGGCCTCCATTTGAAAAAAAAGTATTTTACGCTCGTACAATACAGACATACAGCGTTTATAAATATTACGATAAAATAAAACCACCCCGCTTTCATCCCGTTTACCTGTGAGCAAGGGTTGTACAACACAGTTGTGGACTGGAAGTCGTTTATGAACATTGTTGCTATCATCAATACTCATCATGATACAAACAGATATTCAAAATAATATTTCCGGTCGAAAACTGTTTGGTGGTAGCCCAAAATAATTTGTTCACTTCTGCCTGAAATGATAAAATATACATCGATATTCATACCGGACGTTCGAGACGCGTGTGTAAAATAAAAAACAATCGAAATCCGCACCTGAACGCGTCCATAAACGAAGTCGCATTTACAACGTTTCAAACTCGCGGGAAACGCACGAACGTAACAACCACATTCAGTTACAGGCATGGAACAACTGACTACTACTGAAGTGCCGAAGTACACCGAGCATTCCGTTACTTTACTAAATGGTGAATAATCTCCGACCGAATGCGATTGTAAACACACACATACGCGCGTGCACGCGACGCAAATATGCACACACGCACATTTTCGTTTGCTCGCGCGCACGCGCTATACACATACTCAAGTGTGCCCGTTTGTAAGAAACCACTGATTAGTATTACCCCGACTAAATAAATTTAAAAAACTATTGTGTTTTACTCAAACACGAATACGGCAATGCGCACCGGACAATCACGGAATCGCATAACATCCAAACACGCGTTTACCATATTTTAACAATATAAACTGGGATTAGACAAAATATAAGGAGCGCGCGGTTATTTGGACAATTTAGCTTATCTTTATTACAGCGATTAAGCTGTAAATGCGTGATGACCGATAAAAACGAATAACAATCATACGATATTCCCAAATCCGTCTAGTCGTCCAGCAATTCGATCGGTTTCTCGGAAATTTCAAATTGATTATATAAAATACTCCACGATTTTCGTACCCGTATGATTCGTTAGAATATATCGAAACTATGAGAAATTAAGTGACATTCGAACAATCTCAAATGAACATCAAATCAGACTATTGTGCTAAATTTCTGGGTTAAATAAAAATGTTCATAAACCGTTTCTATGTTTATATCATTATTGTTTTCTCCTAAGATATTTACTAAATTGCGATATTCTTGATTGTAGTACATATTAAACAATGGTGCGTTGACGGTACCATAAGGGCAATCACAGATATTGTAACGATATGTGTGCACAGTCAATTATAGTTATTTTGGACATTAATTTTTACTGTGAAAATATTACGTACAAATATTATATGGTTTTCTATTAATAAAAACGAACTGACGGTTCATCTCCTTAGAATACCGACCATATTATCAAAGGATAACGAATTATATAAATATAGATAAATCGTACTCATGGTACGAATATGAACGTACAAAAAATATAACAAAAATGCGTAAACACACATGACAGACCACAATCATAGGATTACATAAGAATGTTAATAAAAAAATTAATTAAATAAAAAAACGAAATATTGTTACAAAATTCCATACTAGACCTAAAAGAAAAACAATTTTATCGATACGAAAAGGAACAGAAACATAGTGAAAAATTGTAAAGGCAAACATCAACAATAACTTGAAGACTAAACGCATTAGTTCCTACAGAGAGATGGCTTTACTTAACCAGTCCATAACCATTTTTTGACTCTGCAGATGTTACATAACACGAAAATTTCACCTTAGGCCCTTTAGATGATTTCGTCTTCTAATCAATATACGTATACTCTGGTTACTAGCTGTAACTCGCCAAAGAGCCGGTATTCTAAACGACGAGTATAGTACTTTATTAAAAACATTTCTGCATTTTAGCTCTTTTAATTTTGTCGATGAATTCGAGGAAGCGAAGTCACTGACCTACCAACTATTTTACTAAATCCTTTCACAAGACTTGTTACGTCTTCAGACTAGAAAAGTTAAATACAGTCGGCGAGGTAAACAATTGTTTTCGTTCATTTTATTTAATTATTATCGCCATATTCCATTATTTCACTTTACCTATACTTGTTCGAAATATTAATTAATTCATAAATAATTCTAGAACCCACGACTAGGAACTTTAATTTTAATAACTCGTTTAATAAAAAATAATACATCCCACCTTGTTTCCTTTTCTTTTTCATTCTTTAATTTTTTAGTTATTTTTGAATAATTACAATGATTAGGAGACCTGAAGAAGCTTCTAATATATTTGTAGTTTGATGTAAAGCAAATTTCGTTGAATTGAACATTTTGATTTTTGAGTTATGAAATCATTCGATTTAGTTTTTGTTTTATAACATAGATTAAATGGGTATTTCAACGATTAATAAATATTCGCGCATTTTTAAAAATAAATAAAACAAATCTTGACACAAACTAATTCACAAAATATTTGTTTTTGTTTTGTTTTGTATTTTTTTAATACTACTAACACATGAAATGTTAAGTTCTTACAGTCCTTGCCTAATCTGTACTTGTAAGAAGCTTATAGAAAACTTCGGGTCTGAATCCAAAATTTCGAAGCTACAAAAAAAATTAAAAATTAATTTTCAAATAATTTTTTTTTAGTGGAATTTGAACCTATTTTGTTGATTACTAGTTTGCTCTGTTCACTCTTTACTGCGACTTCATATTGTATTTTTTCTACGAATTTTCAAATTACTGGATGTTTTGTACCAACTACATTTTAAAAGTAATTGTTCTATTCCTCACTGATTATTACTTGTACAATAATCGTAGTTTAACGTAATTTTAAAGACATTCCTCTTATACAGGTGAGACTATTAGCTTATTTCTACGAAATTTTAAAAGGTTTAAACCAATTCTAACTCTCCGAAAACTTCCATTTACGTACGTAATGAATCAAAATAATTTAAAAGTTAAATTCATTTTGGAAAATGTTCTAATTGGCCTGGAATATAATCTATTCTTATTTTTATTTTATTTAATGACAAAACTACCGAAAAACCATTTCACAAAAATAATTGAAAATTGCATTGGTTTAGTATTGTGTTTTTTTAATTATGTACTTTTACGTACATAGGTTGGTACAAATTATGAAGACGCAGAAAATTAAATGTATTCGTCATTTTAACTACCTATCATTTATATTATCGATAATGGTTAACGAAAATCTGATATTATTCTTAATTCTTTTATGTTTTGTTGTATATTTCTAGAAATAATTATTATGACTTTGAGTAATAGTTTCAATTAGTTTTAAAAATATTTATTAGATTTTTGGAAGTAGTTCATACCGCATGGACCCCTCTGTAAATCCGTCACTGTTATAGATTGTAATATGAGTACACAAAAATCTGTTGATGTAAAGGTACAATATCATAACGATCTATCTCAAGATGATTGTGATGAATTTTACCCTGCAAATGTCATATGTGTACCTTTATACAACATATACAATGACATTTTTTCTGTATTACAAATCCATTCTAAAATTATAAATTATTAATGGCTAATAATATTACTATCGTGAAAAATAATGATTATAGCAGGTACTTTGCATATATATATATATATATATATATATATATATATATATATATATTTAGTTATTTATTTATTTATTTACATATATATTAATCCTTGAAAAAAAAATTCGAATAAATATATTTTTTGCGAACAATAGCTATATAAAGATAAGTACTTTTCCAGAATTCGGAAAAAATATAAAAGATACAGCAGTTATTAATTATTTTATTATGTATATTGTATTACTAAGTTCAGCAGTGAAGTCGGATTCAAAGGGAAAGAGGAAAGTCCGAGGATCAGCGATTAATCTACACTCGTCCCTCGGAATACCGACTTCTTGGCGAGTTGCGGCTCGTAGCCAAAGTATTTTACATACTGACTAGAAGACGCAATCATCTAAAGAGTCAAGAGTTACATTTTTGTGTTATGTAACATTTACAGAGTCAAAACATGGTGATAGGTTAGTTAATCAAAGCCATCTCGTTGTAGAAGCTGGCGCGTTTAGTCTTCACGTTATTGTTGACGTTTGCAATTGTAATTGCTTACTATGTGCCTGTTCCTTTTGATATCGATAAAATTGTTTTTCTTTTTAGTCGAGTATGGGATTTTGTAACAATGTTTTGTCCTTTGATTTAATTAATTTGTTTAGTAACATCGTTACGTAACCTTATAGTCGTCGTCCGTCATGGGTATTTACGTATTTTTGTTATATTTTTTGTAAGTTAATATTCGCGTCATAAGTACAATTTATCTCTGTTTATATAATTCGTTATCCTTTGATAATATAATCGGTATTCTGAGGAGTTCAACCATCAGTTTATTTTTATTAAAAGAAAACCGTATAAGCATAAACAGCATATACAGCAGAAATTAATATTTAAAATAACTATGTTGACTATTATGACAATTACGATATGCATGCCTATCATTACAGTTTAAATAATAAAAAGTTATGTTTAATTATCAAATAAGTGAGATATTACAATAATAAATTTAATAATTAGTTCGAAACGGTCATATAAAAACTAAAACTCTATAAAAGAAATCATAAACAATATCCTTAAATAACTTAAATAACCAAGGCTATCGTAATTTAAATTTTAAATGTTCTTAAAAATATTTAACCAAGTTTTATCAATATTTTCAATGTACATAATAAAATATTGTGAACTATCTACTAAACTTAGTTATGTTACTTTTAAATTAAATTTGCAAACTTAAATTTAGAAAAACTACAACATTTACATTTTAAAATTTAAACTAACCTTTCATAAATAAATTACTTGCAACGATTTTAAATTACTGAAAAATGTAAAATGTATAGTATTATATATGCTCAATTTATAATCAATTGAAACAAGGCCATACTAAGAAACATTTTTATTTTTACTACACAAAAGTTTTTGTTGAAAATAAATAACGCATTACAAAACTAATACACGTCATACATTTATGCTTTGCTAAGAATATAAAATTAAAGTGTAAATTATTTTAGTTCCACTAATTTCTTCTTTGAAATGTATCATTTTCTACAATGCATACTATTCGTAAAAGAATAATAAAAACTATATAGAGTTAAATTTATCAAAATGAACGTAAATTGAACATAAGGTAATTAGAACGTATATTGAATATCTTAGCGTTTTGTCGTCATTTAAAAAAATGAATGAAAAGTATATTTATAAAAGTGATTATTTTAAATATACTACTGAAAATTAAATTAAAATAAAGAAATATAGAAGTAATAAACAAATTAATTATAATATCTCAATATATATTTTTTAATAAATCCTATAGTTGCTTAACCTTGAATAATGTTTAGAATTTAAAATATATATTGATATAATATATATTTTATATTGGCATGGAAACGAAGGTCAATTTATATTCCCTTAGTTTATTTGTCAGATATATGATGGTATTTGATAATTTAATGGTTAGATAGGTATTCTTATTTTTTATTTAAAAAAACAAATTCGTTACGAATTTAAAATATTTTATTACTGATAATAGTTAAAAACAATTCTTGTATTAAGTACTAGAATGTATTATTAGTAATTAATACCCTTTTATTACGATTAAATTAATTATATTTGTTATTTTATATTAAAAGTTATTAGTTTATATATATATATTTATTTGTTTGTTTATTTATTTATTTATATGCTTGTACACAAATTATGGAAGTAAACATACTTATAATTTGTTTTACATGTTATTCGGTTAATGGATTAAAGAATATAAATTAATAAAATCAAAATAATTTGGTATACCTTTATCGTATCATTTATAAATTATAAAGCATGGGTACTCTAACCTCGAGTATTAAAACATTTAAATTAACACTTGAAATAATAATACAACAGTAACTAACAAACCCGTTTAACCAGAATAATAATTATCAACAAATTCTACAAGTCAATTTTATACTTATTATTGGTACACGAAATTATGAAAAATGTTAGCTTTGTTGGTGATAGACAGTAGCTATTGATTTTTATGAAATATAATTCTGTTTTTTCTAGTTTGCTTATTGTAATTATAACAATAAACCAATCTGAAATATATAGTATTTTAATTATATGATAGCTAACAATGTAACATAGAATATAAAATTTGGTTAATAATTATTATAATTATTCCAATATTAAAGATAACACTTCACACTATATGTATTTTGTATGTACTTATATTTTAAATAGTATAATTCATTAATACTATAGCATTATAAAAATAGTATAATTAAATCTGTTTTTATATAGAAATTATATAAACGGTGTAATATCATACTGAATAACAAATTATCTAACATATAAAATGCAATTATTAAACCAGCGTTTAATAATCAAATATAATTTACAAATAATAAAAATTTAAACCTTTAAGTAAAAGTTTGAAAAAATGTTTACGAATTAAAATATTATTATTGCCTTTTTTCTGAAATATCAATAACAACAATTCTATACTGACGTTTCGGAATCATTGCATCTTCCACTTTATGAGTGATTATCATTGTCTGATTGTCATGATTACATACTCGACAGAAGTTTTAAGATGAAGTTTTAAAATGATACGGATCCAACACGTTAAAATATAAACGAAGATGAGATAATTTTTAAAAAATAAATAAATAATATTAGCTAAATACTTTGCTATTATTTTATAAAGATACATCCAAAAGAACAAACAATTATTGAAATTAATTATTTATGGATTGTAACTAAAAAACAAAATTTATATTTTATTTAATGTTTTTAATTAAAAATTTAAAGTTTTATTACTATTGTAATTAAATTACAATGTATATTTTGATATTTCATCTTTAATTTATGTGTATAAAGGTTTGATTTTATATAGAAATATACTAAAGTGTACCATTAATTTTCAGTTATTTAGAGGTTTAATATAAATATAAGGTTACCTTTGGGCTTAAGTTTGTCTATAAAATCTTGACAATAGAGTCATACTTTGTATTATTATCCAAGGTTATTTATAGATTCCGTATTTTTTTCTTATTGCATCTTTATATTATTTTACATAAAATAAAAAACAAAATTATATTAAAAACCATATTATATGACGCTTATACAGATTATATACATATTTCAATATTTATAATTTATTAAAGTTTAAATTTTTAATAGTAACTCAAATTAAATACTAATATTAATATTATTACTTTTATTAAAGGTTTTATAATGTTTTCAAATTGTTTATAATAACTAAAACAATAAAAAATTAAAATAAAAAGCATGTTGACAAGTATGTGAGTAAAATTTAGAAAATCCATGCTTCTTACATAGACAGCTGTATGTGGTATGCTCAAGCAATGGAAAACATGATTCATTCGGACGGAAAAACAAAATATCCTGTATCCAAAAACACTTCGATAAATAGAATTAAAACAAACACTTCCTTGCAGTGGTATTACAACGCATTCCAGGTTCAACTAATTTATTAAAGTAATTAACATATCATATTCATGTACATTGGTGTATGTGAAATGGAACCGAATACTCGGACTGGAATCCTATGAGCCAATAAATCCTACTTTGGGATTGACTGTATCGGTCCCCCTGACCACGGCTGATCAAGTAATTGAATATTAAAACAAAACCGAGTAAAATTGTTTTATAAAGCATCTAATATAATATTACGTAATATAATCGTACTTTGTTTAATTTGTGCTTATATATAATCGATTCTTTTATTCTAATATTAGACTATTCGATTTATTTTTATTCTCTTACTATTTTGTAAGATGATTTAAAGAAGAGGTGAAGACGAAAAATTGGTGGTGTTAGGTGTCTTAGAAATTTTTAAATGTTTTTAATGTTTTTAAATTGACTTTAGTACCATTGAACTGTAATTAAATGTACTAGTAATAAGTATTATGTAATAACGATAATATAGTTTAAAAATCGACAATATTCCTTTAAAGGAAAATGCAATAACGAGTTACAAATTGTTAACAAATGTAATAATTATACTTAATATTTCAAACATTGGTTATTACTAAATTGCGTCATTTTTGGTTTAACTTATAATTGAGATTCGTCATAAGAACTTAATATTATTTTTAAAATAATCTTCAAATACATTCGTTGTATTATCTTGTTCGGACATAAGTAAAACACAATACCAATTATTATATTATACATGCAATTTATGTATTAATTATATATATAATTAAATAGTTTTTAGGATTGACAATAAATAATAAGTTATTACTAATAACTATAATAACTTCTACAGGCTACATTTACAAGTGTACTTTATAAGGTCACCGTCGATTAAGTATACTATTTATCTGAAGTGGTATATACTCAAAAAAGTTAGTTAAACATTAAATGCAAAGCATCCAAAAAGCAAAAGTATTAAAAAAGCATGATTATCAATTTAAACGATTCGGTCAATTTAGAGCTTCTTGAAAATATTACTAAATTTCGAATTTCCCAATTTTAAATATACACCAGTCATTTTAGTTGACATCAATAATTATATACAAAGACTTAGCAACATTTAACTACTAATTACTTAATATCATGGGGTTATAAAAGCATGAATATGAATCTGTTAGTTGTAATTTGTACATAAATCTAGAGAGAAAGATATATATATATATTTATTTATTTATTTATTTATTTATTTAGAGGGAAAGAGAGAAGAAACAATAATAATTTTAATTTTAGAAAATAATACATAATAACAATAAAATATTAAACAATTATCAACGAGAACTAATCGTAATATTGTTATGTAATATATCTTTATATATATAATTCTCGAGTGTATAGATGGTGTAACTTTTGAACGGCTTTACAGATTGAAGTCATATTAATTTTCAACATATTTAAATAGTCAAAAATATAGTTTATAGGTTTGATCGGACCGCTATGTAACGCTATATTAAAATTATTAATAATTAACGAACACCCGTTCGATTACGTAGACCACTTTCGACGAAAATTACTTTATTTGCTATTTATTTACAATTTAAAATTTCCAAATGATATAAAGTGAAAATAAATAAGCGTTGGAAATTTATAACAGACCATTCAAAAAAAGTAATCGAACCAAGTAATTGTTTCAAGATAGACTTGATATACCCGGCTAACGTCATTGCACGACACGTCATGGTTACACACAGACACAAAATCGACAAAGTATACGAAAACAGCGTGCATTAATGCGATCATTGTTCAGTCGTTTTGCATTTGAATACAATCCAGAGATAGAATGTTTATCACGTTCTAAAATTATTATGGGTGAAATGAATAAACAATGTCAATATTGCCACGCGTTGAAATTTAAAAATGAATCAGCTGGAACGTGTTGCGCACCTGGATTAAAACCACCTACATTAAAACCAGTACCTAAACCATTAAAAATATTTATATCTGGTGTTACTACAAAATCAAAATTGTTTTTAAAAATAATTCAAAAATTTAATTCTTGCTTCCAACGACATCTTTTGGAGCAACAAACATAGTTTAAAATACAGAATATAAAATAACATTCTAAATCCAAGGTCGAATTTATTATCAAATCGGCTCTTTATTATAATGCCTGATGAAGATCCAAAATGTGTGAAGAAGTATCAAAAAAATACAGAATTAATTAAATTGCCTTAACATTTTTGCAACATCGTGGACTCGAAAAATGTATTTATAGATAGTGTATTTCCAAATATACGTGACAATTATAGTAACCATCAATGGCTCTGTGAACGAGCGATTTGGCTGTTAAAAATGTCCATGTTGACAAAATCAACTTTAAAATACAAGAAACATTGCCTAGCGAATTAATTTCGTTTAAATCGAACGATACAGTGACAAATGAAAATAAAATTGTAAATTAATCCACTGAATTCTTAAATTCACTTGATTTACCACGATTTCTACTACATAATTTACGTTTGAAAATTAGTTAGCGTATATTTTACTTCAAAATATAAACGCACTGAGGCTTTGCAATGGAACGAGATTAGTAATTAAAAAGATTATGAGAAATATTATCGAAGTGACAATATTAAATGAAAATTTCAGAGGAGACAATGTTTTATTTCCACACCTCCCAATGATATTCACCGACATACCAACTCGGTTCAAACGCTTAAAATATTCAATATGTTTGATATTTGCGATAACTACAAATAAGTCGCAATGACAAACCATAGTCATATGTGGATCGAATCTTGAACATCCATGGTTTTCACATGGCCAATTATATGTTACGTGCTCACGTATTGGAAAACCTTTATATTTATGTACCTGACAGACTAACAAGAAACATTATTAATGATCTAGCGTTAAGGCGAATAAAAAAAGAACATTTCATCATCTTGTCTATTTGTTAATGCCTGATATATTAAAATTTCATATTGAAATAAAAAATTTATATCAATATATACATATATTGTAAACTTATTTTATGTACTATTAACCTATATTATGGTGTACTTATAGGCAAGGCAACACCTGCCGGATCAGCTAGTAGTATTATATAATTTTAACAAAGATACGTCTCTTTAGAAATGATAAAATAGTAGATAATGTTAACAATGGGCCATTTATAATTAAAATATTAATATTTGCACTAATTAACTATCTTTAAAAAAATATAATTTGATTAATAACATTTTTGTTATACCAATATTTATGAAATATTAATTCTTAAAGATTCGAAAAATAGTACTAAATACCTATAGCAATTATTAGGGTTGTGCTATATGAGTACATAACACTATCTCAATAAATAGTATATCTCTTAATCAGTTAAAAATATAAAAACTAAGCGTAATTATAATGTTAAATACGGAAATAGATGATTTATTTAAAATATATCGTATTATAAAAATAAGTTTAAACGTATTTTAGGAATTATAACAAAAAAATAAAATCTGTGGCATGTAATGGCAATTTATTGTTAATAAATCATAGGTAATTTGTTAATTTGTAATTATTAATTTGTTGTACCTCGACTTAAAAAAATACCTAATAATTTATACAACTTGTACGTTTTAAAACTATTTTCATTGTTGAGATTTTGATAATTTAAAAACATTTATTTTTATAGATTTCAATTAAAATAACAAAAATAGAAAATATAACGAAATGAAAATAAATAAATATATATATTTGTTTAAATACATTTACAATTTTTAACGCAATATATTTTATATATATTTTTACAGAAAAAAAAAATTCGTGGATAAAATAAAAACATATATGTATCCTCTAGTCCTCTTTAGTTTTGCCAACACTAAGACAGTATACAACGTTACGTAGTGAAAATGTAAAACAATATTATATTTGAAATTAAAAAAAAAATTTATATGGTAATTATTAATTGAGTACAGATAGATAGAACATTTCTATCAATTAAAATGTGTTTCCCAAGAATTGTTTTCTTTAGCCTCCTTCCCTCTCACTCATAATTATGCCAAGTAACTTTTAAAACGAATTAATTTATATTATATTATCAGCAATAGTAATGATAACCTTCAGCAATAATTTTGAAAATATCATAAATGCTTAAGTGATTAGCCAATGTCTAAAATCACTAAATCATTTGGTATTAATAATATTAGCATAGTTTGCCAGGAATTTGTATAAATGTTCATTCTGCATATTTTTAATTATCTTTATTGTTTAAATTATTTTAGGCAGAATTTTGGTTAAATTAGAGGTTTTATGCATATTATCATACATTATCTTCTTTACGTTGTACGTGATAGCCAATACAGTTTTACATTGTCAGTATATCCATAATACACGTAGTTCCTCAAATATTTGCTTTTCATGGTCCGTAAATCGCCGTCGGCGTACAAAAGAGATCAATCAATTTTTAATAATTTTCGGTAAAACTTAATTTAGTATTAAAATGCCTTTTAAATGTTTGATTTCTATTCGATTTCTTCAAACTTGTACCATTATAACCATATTAATATATTTAATTCAGATAAATAATTTTTTTTATTATTATTACAAGAATAATTCGGAAAAATTTAACCTAGATAATACGCAGAAGATAACCAAGTGGTATTTAATCACTTGGTCATAAAAATAACATATATTTTATGTATAAGCCTAATTATTTTCTTAAAATTAAACCTATATTAAAATAAAATAATTTAATAAATTTTTGATATTTCTTATAATAATTAATAACTATTTAAAATAATAATTATATAATTAAAAACCCGTATAAATCAAACTTGTACTTCCATATACATGTTAATGGGAACCTTATTTATATATATAAAAGGGTTTTTTTAGAATAGTACTTATAATTGTTTTAATTATGAAAGTAATAATAATCGATAAATCACCGTCAAATAATAATATGTTAATACAATAAGAGATGCCTATGTATAATTTACAAATCGTTATGATTAAACCGGTTTAGAATTTAATATGTGTATATAATATGTGTTAAATAATTTATTATTAATATTAAACTGTTTTTTTATATCTTTAAATTAAACTCTATAACAACTTAAAAAATAAGTACATTTTTATTGAATTGTACCTATATGATGGAGTAAGTAGTAGTAACGACTCACTATAATCTATTATATAGAGATAAAATTATTATATTTTATTTAATATATATATTGATACAAAACCTTATAGTAACATATTGACTAAAGCACACCTATTTATACACTTTAAATTTTAAGGTATTGCAATTTATAGGATATAGGCGATGGTAATTATCTAAATGAAACGCATTTTATGAAAAATTGTTGTTAATCTATATATTACTTTTTATAAATAATAATTTATAATTAAGCATTTAACGTCGATTATTGGTATATTAATCGCTAAACTATAGATACTTAATTATAACGATTTTTTTTGATTATCGATTTTTATTTTTGATTATTAAATAATTGACAGTATTCCATCTATATTTATATAATATATACAATACATACACATTATAAACTACATTTTAGTTGTACAGGTTTCGTTGTCATTAATGAAATTATTATTTTACGTCAGCGACATATTTTACTAATTTCCATTTATTTCAATAAAAAGGGAAAAAATTAATAAAGATATTAATTAGACTATTGTTACAACTATATAAAATTATAATTATATTCATAATTACAAGAACACAGTAAATAAAAAATATCACCCAAATTATTGAAACTAAACGTGTAGAATAGTCACGGTGAAAGTAATGTGTAAATATGTAACATTTTTAAAATTCAAATATGAAATAATAATACTTCGTTGTTATAATTTCCTATCTGAAAACCAAAGGAACGATAATCCACCTTTAGCAATTCTATATGGACAGGCGAGTGTATTTATTGAATTTCAAAATTAGAATAAAATATTTATTACGAATTACTTCGAAATATTTGAATACTTGTACAATTGCAAAAATATATCATCGCGGTGATCAAGACAATATTTAAAGATCTGGCTCCCGCCCTAATTTATAGCACACTGTTGAACATTTCCATATTTGTTGCGTACGTATTTGTTCATAATTTCTTTGTAGCAAAAGTAAAATAATAATAAATTAATGGTAATAGTTAAGCATAATATGTAAAGTTAAACATTTTAAAAATAAACGAATAGATTATTGTTTATTAGTTCTTATGTAATACTAATAAATGAATACTTTGTTAAATAAGAAATATGCAATACAAAGCAATTTCTATATCCGTGATTTTTGAATAATGGAACCTCGCTCACGAGTTTGTAGGTAATTTACAATCGTAAAACTAACCGAAAAGATAGAACAGATTACTGTACCCTAGATTTTTCAATGAAATTGCACGCGTAAAAATCAGAGCATTGTTAGAAGTGTTCAAGAACAAAATAAAAAATACGTTATTGTAAAACTAAAACATTATTATTAGCTTCACTTAAAATCTACGATATTACATCGTTTTGTTGTATATGTAGTTACAAAAATTGATTAAATCGATAATACTATTTTCATTTCTTGCTCCCAAAGACAAAATCCACTAACAATGACACAATACACTGAGGGTGTCATAAGCATTCGTCACTATGAATATTCAGTGCCTGTACAGATTGACT
Organism: Geopemphigus sp. TES_GeoC_2020; assembly: GCA_025469175.1. Lineage (NCBI taxonomy): Eukaryota > Metazoa > Arthropoda > Insecta > Hemiptera > Aphididae > Geopemphigus > Geopemphigus sp. TES_GeoC_2020. Next base: position 19,511 of record JAIPRN010002060.1, on the reverse strand, counting down.
ATAAAATTATAAGTTTTAATAACCTAACAATAGCTGTATCGCAATATCTGTAATAATTGAAAAATGTACATTCTTTATTACTCGGCCGTCATTATTCAGATCAGTTTAGCAAATGACAAGATATAAAACGTCAATGATATAAAATAACATACATTGATTTTGAAATGTTGATTATTATGTGCTACATTGTTGCCAATAATATCAATAGCATTTCTATTTACAAGAAAATTACACGGTAAATACAAAATGCGATCATTTTTAAGTTTTTAAATTATTGAATATTATATTTTTTATAAAATTTAATTAGAAGTTTGACTGAACTTTACACTCCCAAAATCATTCAAAGCATCTTTGAATAAATATAAAATTGAAATTAATGCATTTTCAAGCTTAATTCCTGTAACTGTCTACAAATATAAAACACATTTTTAATTTTATTAATTTTTTTAGTGTAATCTGATAAACTCCACTTTGTTACAGTAATATACACGGTTGATTTTATAACATTATTTGATGAGGTTTTTGGCTTCAAAATATAGATGCACAATTGTTTTCAATATAAGTACTATTGATATAAAATTAATTACAATTTTAATCCTCTATTATTTTCTAAACCTCGTAATCCAATCGTTAATAATTTTTTTTAGATGTATTAACTTAATATATATTTCAATAAATTGAATAGTTGTATTATATAAATGTATAACATAATTTTTAAGAATTTTTCTTTAAATTTATAAATTATAAAAATATGTTAATTTATTATCGGTTATAATAAAAATATATTAAATTGCAAATAATATAATCAGTTGTAATATTGGATATTAATGCTAAATAGTACTTTAAAAAAAATTTATACTTTTCATATTTATCAAAAATAATATAGTTAAGATATCTCAATTGTAAAATGATTATGAATTAAAATGTCATATTTAAAATGTTGGTATATTTGAAGTAAATAGATATAAATCATATAACAGTAATTAATAGGAAAGATTAAAAATGACATAAATATTAAAACAATACATAATAAACTAATTTATTTTATCTTCTTTTTTTCTTTCTTTTTATCTTCTTTGTATTCATCATAGGTTAGGCTATTTTCACTTTTCTTCATCTTTTTAACCTTTTGCCATTTGAGTGGATTACGAGCATAAAAAGGCCAAGGCGGAATAGTCAACTAAAAAAATATAATTGAAATTATTTTTCTTATAGAAAAATAACTAAAACGCATACAAAAATAAATTGGTAATAATAATTTATTCACTAAAGAAAGAAATAGAAGAACTACTGAAACTTAAACTATAAACTATTTAATCGTATGATATAAGTGAACTACCATGTCTTATATATTAATCAATCTGAGATATCAATAAATCATCAAATGAATAATACATTTATTTAATATAACTTAATATGATGTATTTCATAAGTAGAATTATTAATTAATTAATAAACTTTATTTAGTTTAAGAGCACATCAAAAGGTGGACAAAAACTGGTAGTGTTTGTACATCTGCTATTAACACTTGTATGCCATATCATAATTTTTGTGAATTGGAACCAAAACACAATTGACATGGGAAAATGGTATACTCTTAAACCGAATAAAATATAGTAATAGGCTTTATTAATGAAGACAAAAATTAATGAACGAAGAATAAATAAAATAATAAACGATAAAAAATTAATTACGAAACACACTTACAATCTTAAACATAACTTGTCCTTCTTCCCAGTTTTATTTACCAATAATTAATAGTAAAAAAGAAATATTTTGACTTTTATATTCAATCATAGGATGTCTTTTATCTTTTAACTGTTTAGTTTACTTAAGATCTATGATCACATTTTTTCTGATTGCAAAGAAGGTAATTTTGGAGAGGGGTATATTTTGTTTATTGGTGTTGGTCAAAAGCATCTAGTTATGGTTTGGCAAATGTAAAATGCCACATTAATGTATTTAATATGTTTTAACCTACTCTACACTGGATAGGCGTATTCACCCGTATATATATAATATTAAGTCTGTTGTTCGCATTGTATATGGAGCTATGCTCCTTATTAGGTCCCCGATAGTTCTTTAAACTGTTCCAAGTTTGTATTTTTTATGTTCGTTTTAATATAGTATTCTCCAAATATAAGTTATACCTAATGTTATACCAATATATACATAGTAGTCAATGTACGGTAATATATTTCTGAATAATTTTATGTTAAGTTACTTCGAAGCATCTTGATTTCGTTAAGTGAAAGTATCATACTTATATCTTACTTGGGTTTGATTTCAATTGATTATTATAATATTAGGTCATAAATTAATGTTTTACTTTTTAAAAGATAAATCTTAGATTCTCATTGCCATATTGTCTGCCTATAGGAATTGTCTAGTGTCAAAAAAAGTATAGTATATGTCTAGTAGATATAATTAATTTACATTTTATCCAGAAAATTTAATACTTAACTACTAAAACTAACAAAGCGAAATACTAATTTCCTTTTAATTTCTATCACTACCTATATGACAAAGTTTCACGTCTGTTATATAGTTTTAAACAAATACAGATTATTTTAATATCAATTTTGTTCTTTGTTCCAATCCTATATTAGAAAATGTTTATATATCGATAATTTACTTACTAAAGCAGAAACAAAAAAACCAATTAATGTTAGACCAATTGTGATTGAAAATTGTTCTTTTATATATCCCAAAATAAAACCAACAAACTGTAAATATATAAAAACACGAAAATATTAATAAAATATTATTTTTCTAAAAATGTATAGTAAAATCTTACCCCACATAATGTGATAATAATTCTAAATAAATATTCAGAATGTTTTTGTCCTACAAAGTCCTATATTAAAACACAATTATAATTAGTTATTTAATATTAAACAATTTCAATGAGAATATAGAATACAAATATAATTGTTCATCGTTAGAAATAAAATCAATAAATAGTATAAACCCAATATAATTATAGATAAAATATAATAATAAATAGTTTAGGTTTGATTACAATATGTTCAAACACAATTTTAGTTTTAAATATTATTTTATATTTTTTATATTTAAGCTATAAATTAAATACAAAACCAAAAATAAAGTAGCAAAGTGTATGCACTTAGTTAAATAATATATTTATATGAAAATTAAGTAGTTTTAAATAAAATTTTAGAATTTGAGTATTGAATAACAACTAAGTGGAAATCCTTTATACTAAAATATAATAAAAATTAGCAACTTTACCATGTGCCATTTCCAAATTGATAAATTATCAAACATGATTAAATAAATAAAAAATTTTTATAAGTAATATACAAAATATTTGATGCTCCAATATTATTTGATTGAATCTAGAGGGACTTCAACATATTTATTATTTAAATTATACAAATTGTATACGTTTACGTTATCGTTTATCATATAAAATATTGACTGTATCATACGTCATCCTGATATTCAAAGAATTTGTAAATTAAAATTATTCACTTTTACTCTTTGGTTGTACCACAATATTCTTTGATTATACGGTTATAACTTATCAATATGTTTCGCGCTTTTTATCATTATCAATATTCATTTATTTATATTCATTTTTGTGAAGTAATATTTTGCTTTAAAATTGTAAAGTAAGTTAATTTTGTTAATTTTTAACTTGATTGATACAAATAGAAAAATTGTATTCCAAAAATGAAAATGCATTATACTAAATAATTTTGAAATATTTCAGAGTAAGTATTTGCATTTAGGCATTTATTTCAATGTTAACTGATGTATTATATTCAATATACAAATTTTAAAACAAAGAAATATATATATATACTTTATTGCTTTATTAATTAGGTGATGTAATTATTATTTGGTTTCCAATGAAAAAATGGACACCAGTCACAATACAGTTGCAGCTATATTAGAAGAAGTAAGAGATGATGTGCATAGTTCAACCAGCCCTTTATCTAATCCAACACGCTTAATAAGTAGCAATGATGCTAATAAAATCGTTATCTATGTTCAAGACAAAAATCGTTTTGTGAAGACTGAACAACACGAATTGTTTAATCATGTAAACAATTCACCGTGTTCAGTTAACTTCAATAATTTACGTCCAATTGCATCTAGAGTTCAAAAAATATTTGCGTCATTGGGTACTGTTAGTCAAGGTTTACTAGCTGGAGTTGCGTTGGCACAATTATTTTTGGGTGAAACGTCCCAAAAATCACCATTAATATTGATGTCATTTTTTTTATTATCAACCATATGTATGTGTACAGTTTTGGATATTTTTGACTTGTACAAATGTGAAAGTTTCAAACCAAAATATATTTTAGTAAGTATAAATATGAAATATTATTTTTAATAGAATAAAGAAATCAATAATAAATATTTTAAATTTATAATTTGATAAGCATGTACTTTAACTTAAAACTACTAATTTTAAATATTATATTTCTCATAAAAATATAAATAGTAGTTTACAAATTATTTCATTAAATTGTGTCTTGTTTAAATAAGTAAATAAATATATACATATATAGTTTAAAATTATATTCTATACCAAGCTATAATAAATATCTTTTTATAGACCTTTTAAGAATTATACAATTTTTTGTTAAATTGGTGTAAACAAATATTATACAATAAAAATGTTAACCTTTAATACTTATTAAGCTTAAGATTAAATATTTTTCTTAATATACATAATTTATAATTACTAACATTTATAATAATTTTCGAAAATATAAAATTTGTTATATTTAATTATTTAATACATTTGTGTAAAAACTTAGTTTGTATGACATAATATATTTTAAAGATCTTAGTTTTTCATTTTTGATACCACTTTTTTCTATTTTAATTTATAAAAATATATTTAATAATATCCAATGAAATTAAAAACATTGTAATTATTTATTTATTGTTGACTCGTTTATGAATTTTTCAGATATTATTCTTAAGTGTACTGACAGCTTTAGCTGCATTTGCGTGTACAACATATGATACAGCTATTATGTCTGGTAGCAAAGTTGAGCCTACAATTACAGAAACTTGGCGAGCATTAAATTGCTGTCGATGTTATGGAGCAGTTTTAGGATGGATTATTATTATTATTATGAAACCAAAAGATCAATTAGCAGAATTTTTGACTTCTGATTAGTTTGTTAAATACAAATTTTAAAAAATTAATCCTATACAAAAAGATGATTTTAAAATTACTATTCAATACATAAAATTGCTGAGATCACTTGGAAAATCTTCAAATTTACAAGCATTTTAATAGCACAAAGTATACGATTCACTATTTTTCTTAATTAATGCCAAATTATTATTTTTACTAATGAATCTAAAATCAAAATCAAAATCAAAAATTATTACTTAGTTGTAATATATTAAAAATAAGCAAGTTAAATGTTAACATTTATATTATTTATGTGCCTATTGTATATTATTATTTAATTTATTAAATTTTATATGTACAAATGAAATATGTATAACATTTAAAATTCATAAAAAAATAAAAATATTTTTTATTATGTTAATGAGATAATACTTATTACATTTTATTTATTCGTATTAAAAGATATTTAAAATTTTTATTTTGTATTAAATATAAATTAATTTATTAACTAAATATATTGTACATGTATAACATTGGATACATTTTATTTTTTGTTTAGTCTATACTAATAGTCACTAATTAGTTCTCATGAGAATCTGACGTCTTGAAATATATTAAAGTTTTTGTAATCTTAAATACTTAATGCTTTTTTGACACATTAACACTAAATAAAAATTTATATTTATAACTATTTTTATTTGATTTATTTTAAATCAATTGTTATATAACAAGTTTAAGCACAAATTATTTGTATTTTCTATATTCTGTACTTATTTTATAATTGCAAAAATTAATAATGACAATTTCAAGGCATACTAAAATTTTGTATTAAAAATTGAATTTTATTTTTAACAAGTTGCTTAATAATTAAAGCAAAGTTAGTATAAACATTTTGTTTACAAAATTGTTAAACAATTTTTTTTTAAATTGAAACATTTTCTTTTTTAAATTGGTAAATCTAACTTCAAATTAATAAATTAATTTATAAAATTAATGAACCGATTGATTTAATAGCTTTATTATCATTACAAATGATTTCTATTTTAGGAGAATGCAAAAATTCATTCTTAACTTTTCCTTAAAAAACATAATTTTTAACAGTGAATTATCTACTAATTTTCCTCTACCTTGTTTAAAATTTACATGTAATGGAATAAAATATTATTTTTTTAATAATCATAAAAATATAAAAACTAACATAATTTATTTATTTCGTCATCAAAGTATGTAAAAATGTCTGTCCTTTGGTGACCTCTAATTTATACCATGGAAATTGTTAAAAGGAAAATATTGGGTATAGGTAACACACAATTTATAGGTTTGGTATAAACCATATTGTTGAATGACTTATCAGTTCTAAATTATAACAAATTATTTAGTCTATTAATTTTATTATAATTAATATTTACTTTAATTGTATAAAATAAATGTATTACACAGTCCAATAGTTTATGGAATAAACTATTTTGATGTACTAAATAGAATAACTTATTACGTTTAATTATTAATTTAAAATAATTACATTTTATAAAAAATGTTTGTATTTTAATTACACACAAAATAGTAATTATCATTATTGTGGTCCAAACAATATACAACAGTATTATTTATAAAGAAATATAAACGTTTATATTTTATTTTCATAATATTGTAAATATTTTTGTTAAAGTTTTAATTGATTGTAGATATTCTCTTTTTTTTTTAGTATGTCAAAATGTGTATTTAAAACATATTAAATATATAATATTGTATTCGAGTTATTTAATTATTAATTATTAAATTAAAAATTATACTATAATATTTGCCTTATATTTCTTTAAATGAAAAAATATTTTTTTTTTTGCATACATATATAATACAACATATGTTGATGAAATTAAGTTTTCCAATACAATTTTTAAATGTACTTCATATTTCAAATATTTTCAGTAGAAATGTCCTAAATTCTAGAAATAAAAAAAAAATTGATTATAAAATAGTTTATAGATGATGATAACACTTAAAAAAGTTGACAAATCTAATCTAAGATTTAGTGATGATAATTGTTAATTATTATTTTATTATACCACGTTTCCTTATATATTTCCTAATCAACTGATTATAATTATAAGTATTGATTATTCTATTACACAATATACACAAATATATACAATAATTAAAAAATATAATATATATATTTTAGCCTACAAGTCTCTATATGGCCATATCCCATGTTCTTGTATGAATATATGGTTAATATAGACAGAAATATTGGTATTATGTGTAAAGTATTAAACAGACCGTTTTCAAATTTCCCACCTAAACTTAGAGCCATCAATGACGTCATTATGTTATATTTATTAATTTATTTGTTTTCATTACGAATAATTACGATTTATTTTCGTAAAATATAGAATAATTAACGGCAATAATATTTTTAATTTTAAAAAGTAACCATGTTTTCCAATAATATGTTTTCCATTCCACTATTTTTTATTCCAAGAATAGTGATGACGTCAACCGGCTAGTTTGTTTAGCGGGTCGGTAGTTTCGTTTGGAGGGGTGTGTAACATTGCCCGCGGCTCATGTAAGGAGTCTTTTACGGAAGCCGCACCCAATTTTTATCACTCTAGCCGCGTATCACTATAAAAATTTTTTCTATTATTATTAATTCGATAAAAAAAATAGTAGAAAGAGAAAATAGTGTCTATTAAAATGTATAGTGCGTCGTCTTAGTCAAAAACGTTGAGGAAGTGTGAGTTCGCGTTGTGGTGCATTTGATTGTTGAATGTGAGTGTATTGTCCGAGAAACTTCAAATTTGACAAGTGCATAAGTAACGTGAATGTGCCTTATAGAAACATCGGGTACTCGGCCGGACTGAAGTCATACATACGGATAAGGGTAAGTCATGAAAAAATTAATATACTAAGATAAGTTCAAAATTGCATGCCCTCGGATGATAAGGAATATAAGACGGTTTTGTATAGTGACCGAGGTCTGTAAATTCACTACTGACAAACACATACATTACATTAGATAGTGTACGTTTAAAGAAAAACAAATTTGAATACTTATTAGTAAATTATACACAATAGATTTATAGTAATATATAATATAATATGTGATATCAAAAGTTGAGTAAACAAAAATTGTACAAAAAATTATTTTGTTCGTTTCTTTAAATGTTTTAATTTAAACAAGAATTTTAATTACTGCTTAATTTTTTTTTGTCCCTTTTAATAGCGTATCTATTTTAATTATATATGTTATATATTAAGCGTTGATCTTGTGTGTGTATGCTTAAATTAATTTTAAACTTAAGGAATTTTAGGAAAACTTCAACTAAAATATAACAATTATAAAAATGTTTAATAATTTGAATAGGTAATCAAAATAAAATATAAAGTTTTACACTGTATAAATAACAAATATTGCACACCAAAATATACAAATTAACTGATTTGCTACATTTTTTAACTAAGGATTAAATTCGTATAAGAATAGTATTAATATTTTAGGCTTTTATTATCTATAATTTTCTACCTATGTAAGAATTTATTAATTTTAATGTAATTATTTAAAAAAATACTTAAGTACTATATTAAGTATATAAATAATTGATTCCTATTATAAAATAAAATAAAAGTAATTAAGCATTTTCTAGATGCCTACTCGTATATTTGTAATAATAAAATATTTTTTATTTATATATATTTTAAAACATTAAAACATATGCATATACTATACAGTGATTATTATATATTAGGTATTTAGATATATGTATATTAAGTATTTTTTATTATATATTATAGATAAATCAATAAATAAGTAAAGCTTACCTTTTGATTTTGAGTATAATTAACCAATATTCAAATAATTTAGTAATTTAATGAAAGTATGGAAATAAATATGATATACACATGCTATTGGTTTCATCAATCATAGGTATAAAATGAAAACAGTTATCATTTCCATCTGTTTCTATTGATATCTATGTTTATGAATTGTGATACATTACTAATAACTATATAATATTTTGTTTTTACCTATATTTATATAATATATTATTATGGTTGCTAAATTATTAAAATTTTATAAGTAAATAAAAATATATTAATCATTTTTAAATTTCTTTTAACTTCTAATAATTTAGTGAAAAGTGAAAGTACTTTTTCTTGTAATTTATTATAAATTTTAGAAAATCAATAAAACTTGAAGTTTTATTATGTATGAAACCTTAAAAGTAGAATCATCTATTTTATTTATATGGATGTATTTTTACAAGGTTTGATTGATTAATAAATTTTAACTATACTGTAAAAATGCATTGAAATTATTGTGCATAAAATATAATTGTAACAACTAAAGTATATAATAAAATATTTAAAGAAAATAACTGAAATTATATCTAATTGATAGAGTTGTTAAAAGCAATATAAAAAATAAATAATTAATTCAAATTATTTAAAGAGACAATCATATTTTTATTTATTTTGATAAATAACATATGTTTCTTTATTAAACACTATATTGTTAGGTTATATATATATATATATATATATATAATGAAAGTATTTAAGTAAATGGTATATCTTAAGGTACAGCATTGGAAGCTGCTAGAATACATTTTTATTTAAAATTTAGTGTAATTCAAAATATACTTGTATAAGCACATTATTTTTAATATTATTAAAAATTAAATTTAGTAATTTTTACTGTCTAATTAAGCTAAATCTTCATCCATATTTCAAATTACATAGGAAGGCACACATTTTATCTATTTTTATATAGCCTATTATTGCCAAAATCAAGTTACATATAATCAATATCTATATAAATATGTTATTGAACTATATGTATATCCAATATTGTAAACGTTAATGTTACTTATAAAATATATGTAACTTAGTGGTATTATATAACTAATTTGATTTAGAAACACTATTAATTATGGTCATAATAATTATCCAACTTCCTTTCTTAAAGCTATTGATATATTTAATATATAAGTATGTATTAGTTTAATAATATGATCAATTGGTAGGTATAAGAAGATATATTATTTTATTACCTTTACCATAAACATGATTCTGTTAAATATTAGCTTTACTAAATTACATCGCCTTTGTTTTGTTATAATGTTAACAAAACAAATTGTTTTACACAATATAATAATATATAGTGATATAGTTCAAAATATTTGTTAAATGTTGATTGACACTGATAATTAATTTTACCTTATTTCATATAATACTTGTTTTAAACTATTTTAAACTATTGTATCTGATTAAAGATGGTTTGATTTTATTTTAAACTCATTTTTATCAAATTTATCATTGTTGTATATTTTGTTCTACAAGATTTTTCCAGGGTTTTAAAAATGAAAATTTTTTCATTTTATAATAATTAAATTATTATTTACTTGTATTTTTTGTAGTTCATATCCTATTCCTCTTTCAATTTCATCAGTACAATATCAAATTTAAACAATTTAATTTTTATGTTATGGTAATTTTTGAAGATAGAAAACAGCATTATTATGTAATGTATTTTTTCTAAATTTTTCACTGATGTAATTTCATCTTGTTCTCTCCTAAAATTAAATTTATAATCTTAATAATTTTAGAGAAGTATAATATACTTTACTTATAAGTTAACATTTATAATATTTATAAATTATTATTATTATTATTGGACAAAAAAAAAACAATCCACATTAGTATAATTAGTACTTGAGATAACTATGTGTAAATATATAAAAGCATAATGATTCAAAATATTCCAATTAAAATTTATTTTGTAAAATATTGAGTATATTTATATAATATTTTGATTTTCATTTGTAAATGAAAATAGTAATATATAAAATAAATAAAATTAATATAATAATATAATTATAAACATATAAATTAATATCTTTTATAACCAGTATTTTGATTTTTCTTTATTGTACAATAACAATTTATTAGTGAAAATAACAGGTGTATGGTAATTTTAATACATTTATAATTCATCGAAAAGGTGTATTCATTTTAAATAACGACTTAATTAAAATACTCTTACAGTTGTCTTTAATATTAATTAATACACGTAATTAGTATTTACATTAAAAACTATTATTAGAATTCTTTTAAATAAATACTAATGCAAACATAAATAGTATTTTTTTATGATTGTATTTATTTCAATAAGTATTGTTACTTTTGATTTTAAATTGTGTGGTAATATTAATTAAAATATATTCGTCAATTGATTTGTTAGATATGGAAAAACATAGCTGAACGCCATTAATATTATATATATATTACAATGCTTTAATATTAATTATTGTTAAACTTTTATCATTTAAATATGTGTGATCACATATGTATCACAATATTATTTTCTTGAGTATGAAGTGTGAACAGAAAATTATTAAGTAATAATCAATAGGTCACTATTTAAGGTTCATTTTGAAGTATGTCACACCAATGTAATTTAGTTGTCAACATATAAGAATAATAATTTTTAATAATTTTTAATCGATTATTTATATTATGTATGCATCTTAAAGGGGATATATATATATATATATATATATATATATATATATAATTTTCTATGTTTCTTTAGTGTATTAGGTAATCTATATTTTGTTTATATATTTATTACTCAATTGTAAATGTATTTAAATATATATTATTTTGAATAAATATATAACTTTTCAAGTTAGTTCATGATTTCAGAGTCCTTAATTATAGATTGGCACAGTAATGATGGTTAATATTTTTCCTTATTTATTTTATGATTTTATTAATTACAATTGTCTATGTACTTTCTTTATTAAAAATATGTTTTACAATTATAATGTATTATTTTTATAACGATATTCTTTTATTTATTTTGTATGTAAGCACTCATGTTCTTGATTTTTCTGATGGATTCCTGAAATGTAATTATAAAAACCTAAAATTGTCAAAAAATTACCAACATATTTGTTTTTAGCGTGTACATTTTTTATATTTAATATTTTAACAATCTTTATCATATTCATTAATTATTTTAATCAATTTATTTTCACTATATCATTTCCCTAATACAATAATTTATCATTGCTTTAAACTCATAATAATAATAAAACTCTAACATATTTCTAAGTAACTAACTTAATCCAATATCTACAACACACTGGATTCATTTCCTTTTTGATAATTAAAATCATATTTGTATATGATTAAATTATTAATAAAACTGAGTTTTATTTAAATTTGAAATATACAAGATTATTGGTTATTTTGAATATTTATACACATTTAATAGAATGTGTATCTAACTTATTAATTTTTTTAATGTAGTTTTTTAAAGTTCAAATTTGATGCGCTTAAAAAAGTTACTAAAAATGATTTTCTAAATATCGTTAAAAAAATGTATGTCTGAATTTGTAATACATTTCCACATCTTTAATATAAAATAACACATATTTAGTTGACAATTTTACCAGTTTTTTCCAATTTTATTAATTTTATTTAGGTGATTCTTCCTTAAGTTTAAAAAAACTATTGAAAGAATGGAAAAATATGTCAAATATATTCCTAACTAAATACAAATTGCTACTGGAACGTAACTTATATAAAAATGACACACACACACACACACACAAACACCACTCTGTTTATATAATGAAATTTTCACAGACAAAATAAAAACGTAAATCGTTGTACAAAAAATACATTCTCTACTTCGTTTAGATTCTAAAATATTGGAAATTAAAAAAAAATTAACGTTTATTATAGAAACGAAATCAAATAGTATTCATAATTTAAACGCGAGTATGAATCAACATAATTGCACGGAAGTTATTATTTATGTGTATATAAATGTAACACGCATTTAGTATCTACAAATAAATTATATAAAAAAAAAAACGTGTGGTGGTGATGATATTGTGGTAAATCCTCCAGCCTCTCATTTCCGCTGATTGTATTATATCGGGGCTGAGAGGTCGGTAGCAGTAGGTGTCCTCGTAATCAGGAGCGCCCACCCGCCCTCTCAATGGTTTTGTTAATGGTGGGGAGTCCGATCAATCTAAAAGCTCATGCGTGTTGCGCTCGTCAAGATGCGCTTGGATCGGCGGCAGTATAGTGCCGGTAGCCGATTTTTTTTCACTATATATTTCACTACTGATACACTAGGACGGAAATGCGTCTAGTGTTATAAAACTAGATTCGTAGGGCGCTCAAAACTAGCACTGCGGGATATAATATACATTCTTTATAGGTAATACTGATAAATCACTAAAGCCTATTATAGTTTTTAAATCCAATAACTTATACGATATAATTATCGTTTTTCTTCATCAAGATACTAAAATTAATTCATTTTATTGACTTAAGTTTCGTTTTAGTGTTATAATTTTGTATATATAATACGTTAAGTTACCCAGGATGCGTTGTCTAAATACTGTGATATAGCTACTTACGTTTTGCCTTTAAAAAAAAAAATTGTTATTTGCGTTAAATGTTAGATTTTAAACAAAACGAGAAATTAATGGTTTTTAGAATTATTGCATTCGTTTTTATTCGTTTCGTTCTTTTTTTTGCAAATATTTGCTATTTTTACTTAAGTTAAAATACATTTATAGTTCGAAACGTAATATGTATTGTAATTTTTAATTTTTTTTTATGTTTTAATTATTTTCAAAAAAATTGAAACGATTTATTGTTCCTTAAAGTTAAATGTAACATATTCATATAATGTAAGGAATTTATAAGTTATAGAAATAATCGAACACTTAGTAGTAACACTTTATAAGCATATCCCATTTTATAACGAAAGTTATCATTGAATAACCGAAATTAAATATATTTTTAAATAATTAATATAGTAAAATGATGTACACATATATTTAAGTTTAACTTAAAATTACTTGTTTTTAATGATAATATATTTTTAAGATTAGGAATTTGAACAAAGGGTTTATGATATTAGCGATCGTCTAAATTGATTGAAGAGTTCACGAAAAAAAAGAAGAATCTTAAAAAATTTAAAAACTAATTTTATTTATATTATAAAAATTTGTTTTACATATTAAACCTAAAACAGGCATGTTAAACACGCGACTCGTTTTTTATGGCTCGCGGCTACCAATATTAATGAATTATTAATTGTAAAAATAGCGTATAAAATATTTTATGTGCGGCCCGCATAATAAACTATTCTATATATTTGGCCCGGTTAATACTTTGAGTTTGACATGCCTGACGTAGAAATTCAAGAAAAAATATAATTTTTTTTTATTAAAATTTGAAATTTGATTTGTTTATTCAATAAATAATGCAGAATTCATGATTCATAATAATATCCATATTATTTTATGTAGTTAAAGTAATTATAATCGAGGGATTCAGGATTACTCTACCTGTCATATATAACCTTTGTTAATTAATTTAAATAAACGTTCATTTATGTAACGCTTACCGAAACATTATATTATAGTATAAGTTGAAATAACGCAAAAAATTAAAATTTTTGTAATTTAAATTAATTTTTAAATAATTTTATTTATTCGAAAAATACTACTATTTGTTAATACTGTTAATCATTTAACGTAAACTAACCTTTTAAAAATGGTTTTAAATAGTTTATTAATATATAAAAATTCACAATCTGACATAAATATTTTAAAATTTTGTTTACAAAATATAGTTATTCCAGTTGTCACTGTTGATATTATTTGTATTTATGTCAATTTATTTGATGTTAATCTTATTATATATTTATTACTTATTTATAAGTATTTTTATAAAAAAAATACTTAAAATATTTTTATATACTATAATTTAATTTTTACATTTTTTTAAGTCCACGTATTTATTTTTTCATTTTTGTTTTTAATAAAACTACGATTTTTCAGTGAAAATGTAAGTATATTGTAAACCTTGTCATTACTATCAAAATTAAATACTTAATCATTTAGAAACCTGTTCATTGATAATTTTTTTCTTCATTAATACAACAATATTATTGTGATTTTAATTCTTCGTTTATTTATTCATAATTCTAGGTTTTAGTATACCTATCCTAACCAACCGCTTTTCTTATAATCTAAACATTTTTAAATAGCGATATTAAAAACCCTCAAATTATTAATCAAACATTATATTTACAACACTAATAATAAAATAATATAGTTTAGTTCAGATAAATTATGATTTATTATATATTATATTATATATGATGAATTTTTTTCGTAAATTGTAATTTTACGATTTGCATATTGTTTTTTATTTATTTATTTTAAATTAAAAAGATCCGTTTATCATTTTGATATTATTCATACATTTTAAAAATGTTCCAAGTTATAAATGTAAATGCCAAGTTCTGCTTAATTCTTAAATAAGCTTTTCCATTGATAAAAATATGAATATCTTAAGTAATATCTTAAGTTGTTCTTACTACGTTTATATACGCACTGTAGTTATTACCGTATACATATAATTGTAACAAACATGTTAATTGAATAGACCGTTTAAAATGTTTTATTTTTATTTTGCAACCTTTATGTAGTAGGGGAAATGAATAGTGAATGTTGTAAGCGGGGAGTAGGTTTTATGAACGTGGGTACGATCAGCGCTGCGAAAGCCTCTCCTAAAGCCCTAGCGTGCTGCGATGGAACTTTACATCCGTGCGCGACAGGCAGTCAGTACGGTGTTGGGCGTGGTTCGCATAGGAATGAATTCGACAGAAACCGAAACGCGATATTTTTAGTTATTTTTTTATTATTTAATTGTATTCGCTTATAAACATATCGTTTTTAATATATGTTATTTTAATTCTGGACACTAAGCACTAATTCGTATAAATCAATTGCTGGACACATATTTAACTCTTATGTTTACGATAAACGTAATAAGAATGTGGAAAGAGGCGCTATGTGTTGTTAGTATGTCGTCGACGTATGCGAGATAAAATCGTAAAAATCTTAGTGCCCATATGCTTATGATGTCTAATAACCGATAATAAAACGTGCATTTGGATATTTTCATCCTGCTGCTTAACCTGACGGATACATTCATGTCTTGACCTTAAACATTTGGTTTTATCTTGAGGTGAGTATCTTCAGAATTGTTGGGTAATTCAATGTATACAATATTCCATCAATTGCTATACTGTACATAGAAAAATCAAAAACAATTTTGTTTGTATTTCCAATTCCATAAAAAATATTATTCAGTTTATGCGTTTATTCTGTTTAACACACAACTGCTTTACATATACGAAGAAAATGTCAATATTTTAAGAATATTGCGATCCTTCGTTGTTGTGATGTATTTATATAATTTTTCTATTTATAAATCAGCTGACTTCTCTAGATTGGAATATTGACAATTACGATAGTCATACCTTTTACACAGATCAAGAAATTGATATGAAATATTAATACAAATTAATATTTATACAAAACATATCTATTTATAAATTTATTTACTATCGAAATTAAATATATAATTTTAATTTAAACATTCATGATTTTTAAAAATGTTTGTCCATATTCTGTGTTCAGCATGTATTAGAATTAATTATTGTCGACATTTTGAATCGAATACTTTTTATATTAAATGTATATGAATATAAAATAATTATTACTTATAAGATGTTGTTTATTCTTCTGTCATTACAATATTGTAAACCATAATTTAGAAAAACTTTATTCATAAAACGTTATTGATATAAATAATAATCATTTTATTATTTATAAATGAAAAACTGTAATTCATATTTTTTGTACAATATTCGTGAAAATCTATTTATATATGTAGTTCTTGTTGATAATTATAATATAATAAATATGCCTGATAAATAAAAATTTTTTTTACAAATGAATAGTATCTATAGACATTATTTTAATACGTGTGCCAATAATAAGATCAGTCTATTATTTAACTGTTAATATGTGCGTGCGTGTGTACGCGTGTGTAACAATAGTTTTTAACTTGTAATATTTTGAATACCCCATTGTTGGGCTAAAGTCAGGGCAAAATTTTCCATTGACGTCATTTCTATAGAATGAATTACCCATGACAGAAGATAATATATTATGATAGATTGTAAAATTAAAAATAAAAAAAGTGTTTAAGACTGTTATGTTTAGTGTAGAAAGATATAATGACGATCTAATAGCACTGTGATTCTTAATATTGTAAAATGGAAGTGTAATGTATATAATATATACGTTTTATTTGTTGCCAAAGATCAATCATATTTAATGACGTTTCTGTGAATAAAGAAACAAGATTTGAAAATTATATAAGTGCGTCACGTAATCGCGTATATCACGTTCGCATATTAATTATTATATACATGTTGGGATTTCGACGTGCCATCGACCGTGTCGTGCACAACCGTGTTCTCGTTACATGACGTCTCTCACCCTATCGTAGACATTTTACGCGCCGTTATAATAGTCTTATAGCCCGTCCGACATTTGAAGGACCATTAAGATTTTCGCGCAGATTTACGAAATCGCTTTATTTTTCTGTTGTCCAAACGTAGGTGAACACCCAAAATCGTTTTTCTAGTTATTCGCGTATGCTGTCACCGGTGTTTTCGTTCGGTAAAACACGTAGCGAATGAACACGTAGAAAATAAAAAAAACTGCGCGTTTAAACATCTCTTGCTCTCTCACATATACTGCCGCTGTCTATAAAATATGTTTTCCTATCATACGCTCCAGCAGATAAGTCTCACCACTCAGACTCTCAGCTCTTCTCGTTTTCATTCCGTCATTACGCGTTTATATTCTTATCTCATTTATTCGATCCTCTCGCGCCCTCCCGATTCCACGGCGGCGCGGTATCATCATTCATTTCCCCAGTGTCAAAGGCGTTGGCGGTGGTGGAGAGATGACAGAAATAGAGAGAGAGAGAGAGAGAGTATGCGAACGAGCGAATATGAGTGAATGAGTTCGCTCTCTCTTTCGAGAAAAAGAGTTGTGGAGCACCGCCGTCGCACTGTGTTTCGCCTTTACGCATACGGTGGTTACCCCAGAGGAAACGTTGGTCGCCACGGAAACATCCGCGCCCCGCCGGTAACGTTGACCTTTGGCACGCACGGTGTATACGCGTGACTTACTGTAATATTGTGCACTCTCCGTATACTCTATCGCATAGTCTCGCCGTATATTATTATAACGCGAGTTCCGTTAAAAGATTAACGAATTTCAAAGGTGGCGTGGCGTGGTTTCGGTGAAAAAATTGACGAGACATGTCCGGACGGCGGATACTCGGCTCGCGGTAGTAGGCGAGAGTAGCCCCCTTCCCCCACGTGCAAGTAGTAATTTTTCATTCGCGGAAATTACGTCGTTTTGAAATTTCGTGCGCGTGTAATTAGTACAACTTGCTAGACAAACTGTTAAGCGCCCGCGAAACAAAAGTTCGATGACAAATTAACTTAACCGAGATTTCGATCTGTACGCTCACTCCGTGTTAATATGCAATCGAGTTATATTTATACGTATAGGTAATATATATATACACATACAGATTTAAGGTATAACGCATTTATACAAAAACGGTTATGTACGTACATTTAATTAATCTCGTAAAGTATTTCGATCCGGTCGGGCACGTGTTATTAAGAAAAAACGCATAAAATGTGTGTGTGTATGTGTATATGTACACGAGTTTTAATAATCCCACAATTCAGGCATACAAGAAAGTGTATTTTTGTATCGGTTTCGAATAAATAGTTATAAATGTTACAACCATATGGCTAATGTAAAAAAAACAACCGCTGGTGCCTGGTATTACACATAGTTTGTGACGTGCGTAAAGTCACGTTTTGTGAGGGAATGTCAATATGTTTCTAATAGTTTAAATTTCTAAGTCATTAACTTCTACAAAATAATTCGGGTTAATTAATTATTTTTTTCGTATAATAACTACATATATTATTATTATACTACGTGTCTTCCAACTGTCACCAATATTTTAAAATTGAATTTTAGTAACTGCAAGTTTGAAATATGTGTAAATCGTTAAAACAGAATGAATTAAGCGCTTTATTTTTTTCTACATTGTAAATAATTTAATTATTTTCGTTCGTCTATTTTCCGCCATTCTAAAGATATACGTACTGTTTTATATATATATAATATATACCTCTGTCTATTATATATATATACATATATATGTGTGTGTGTGTTTATACAAAACTTTATGACTTCATAATGCACATCATGACATTATGTTATTATTTGTTATTAGTGTGTTTCGACAACAAACGAAGTATTTTTCCAATTTTCAAATGATTTATATCGACGACGAATTGCTTGGGACATAATAAGTATCTAAAATAATAACGAACGTTATGTGTATACTCGACATTCGTTTAAATTTTTTCATTTTGCACACCCGTGAATATTATAAAAAA
>JAIPRN010002059.1:0-35237 GCA_025469175.1 Geopemphigus sp. TES_GeoC_2020 | reverse complement strand
CCCCCCCCAAAAAAAAAAAAAAAAACTACCTCAATCTTAACACTTGACGTATTAAATATTTGAACCGGGTGGACGGGACTGACTAGTTTTTGAAAAGGGATTTTACGCGCGCGGCTTTCCCGCCACGCGGTAATGGACCACAGTCGGATGAAATTGGCTTTGGCGGCGGCTTCATAAGAGATACTTGGAACGGACGGGCCGATTCGCTTTCGGCGTACTTCCGTTCTCCTAACGTGCGCCGCAGCGTTTCAAAAAAAAACAAACCAGCGGGCGGCGTAAAAATCGTAGAACGTTTTGCCCGCCGAACCGTATTCGCCGTCGGTGTAGACGGCTGGCGATTAATGTACTACGGCACGGCAAACGCGAAATTTCATTTATCGTACGGCACAACCCGCGCCGGTTTCTACTAAACCGTAACCCGGACATTGGATGATTACACGTATTGTATTACGAGCGCGCGATTCGGCGATATGGACGCGCGACGCGGCGACACCCTTCACATAGACCACGTGAATCGGTCGTAATGGAAATACGGTTGAGCGTACGTCGTGATTTGTCTGAAACGCGAACGAGTGTATAGCCACAGAATAGATTAATGGACACTGATAATGAATTATGTGAGACGTATAAGTAAATTTGATAAACGAATTCGCCATCTTTTTGGAGGAAAATCAGTGTGACCATACCCACAAAAAAAAATATGTTTTCGTAAATAATATTGTAAATTGTAATGTATTATACATTGTACATATATGAATACGTTAAAATTTACAAACGAGAAAGAATATCGAGTTAACGATTTTTTTTTTCTAGTTGATTTTAACCGGCTCTGGACACTCTTAAATGTTATCAATAATAAGCGGCTATTTTTTTGGAGGAAAATAATATCAATAATATTCTATTATAACATTTACGAGTGTCCAGAGCTTTGGTATAGCGTTGCCCGTAACTCGAATGGTTAGGTTATGTAACCTAACCGAAAACCGATTGGAATAATCTGGCGAAAATACGATCGGAAACGAATGCAAAAAGTGGTTCGTGTACTAACGTCGTTACGTACACAGGAAACGCGAACGTCCCCAGTAATTGGCCGAGGTTGTGACGGCGTGTTTGTTATACCGCAATCGGTGCGTGGGCGAAACGGTTTTCTTTTCGTTGGCCGTAGCTGACTCGTCCCCGGAGTTTACCGTCGTTAAACAGGGAACAGACTCGGACCGTTCGGCGTACGGCTGAGTAATAAAGCGTTTTCTGAAACGAAGAATATAACCGTTCGCGCGCACGTCCGTGTACACACGTAATGTTTCGAGAAATACGCGAGGGTCAAACATAGGTAAAACGTTGATTCCCGTCCTACTCATTGGCCGAAAATCCAATTTCCACGCGTCTTTCGTCAAATATTCTCCGTTCCCGTCCTCTCTGTTTCGCACTATCTCGATGCCGCGTTTACTCGCCGACTTTTGATTCCGACGTTAAATATTGTCTTCGAAATATTCTTTTTTTAGTTTTTATAACTTTTGATAAATACCTGCGTCGTTTTTTTTTGTAATAGGCCGGTAAGTAATTCAAAAGTCTCACGTAAAAGCATTTTACGTTTCACTTTCTGAACATTTAATGGAAAAGAACTAAAAATTCGTTTATATTTATTTAAACAAACGTATTTATATATTTATATATACGGCGTAATTTAATATACGAACATCGCGATATAATATTACAATTTCAATATAAACAAAACACTCAACTAAGAATATCGTGAAACTATATAGTTTTTAAACGCGTCTGAAAAATATAAAAAAATATTAAAACGAAAAATCAACGTAACGCTTAGAGTGTATAATTTTAAAAAAATAGATATTAAACCAAATAATAAATACCATAAATATTCTAAATGTTTTAACCACACACGTACATACGATAAACTAGATTACTGCAATGTGAAAAGAGATGAAGCTTCACTTATGACCACCATTTTGGGAGTACAACGAGAGAATTTATATACATTCCGTTCGACGTACGATATAATATGTATGCCAACGATCTTGAAAATATATTTGAAAATACAGTACGCGCCGATCTTTCGTAAAAATATTATATTAACGTACATTCGATAAGCTTTTTAGTTCAAAAATAATAATACCGAACGGATTTTAAGCGAGTACTCGTCGAAAAAAGCTACGAAAGCAATTAACGTGTTCGAAAAAGTGTAAAAACGCGCAATTTATCTCCTTCCTTCTACGACGAAAAAGTTATTTCGGGGTATTTTTCGCCATTTTCGCAGATCCTTACCATTTTCTCCATAACTCGCGGACGACATTTATCGTTATCATAGCAATTCCGAAACAAACACCGTCCGTGTTCACTGTTCAGCGTCCAATCCACTCTGGGAAAATCGTGTTAGACGTTTTTGCGCGTTCTTACATTTTCGCGGCCCCTCGAATACAAATACGCACATATCGGAAAGCCCGTGCGTTATCTCTTTCGATTGAAATTTTCGTTCGCGTTGCTTATACTAATTTATTTAAAACGCGTCTTTTCTATAAAATACGTTATATCGCTAAAACGTATCGCGTCCATTAAACGTAATACATTTTTTTTTCGTTCCGTAATTTTCCGCCCGTCGAATTTAAATGAAAATTAACGAACGCGATTAGTCGAATATCGCCCGTATTATTTACGTACACGGTTTCGACGGTGTCGATTTAATTAATCGGTCGTTAAATATTTTTCAAATTACGTTATTCGACGCAATCGGTCGTAATTTAGATTCGAACGAACGTAAAAAATGTTTACATCGCCCGATATCTCGATTTTAGCACGCGCGATCGTCGCTTAGAATGAATCCTCGTCCGTATTGTGGACGGTAATATAAAAACGCGAGTTTCCCGAACGGCCGATAGGTTTTTGGATAAATTGCGAAAACTAACGAAAGAAGAACGTTTCGCGAATAAATGAAGCGGTTCGTATAATCGCGTACGCTATTCCGGTGGATGGCGACTATAGCGAAAATGCGTCGCTAATTAGCACGCGCTAAATTATCCGCTATTTGTGCCGCGATTTCGCGACGAACGTGTCATTAAACTCTGGTCACACAGCCACTGACAAAATGGACACTCGCTGGCCGAACCAATTCCGGTTAAATTACGTTTTAGTCGAAAACAATTACGGGTTTTGATTTAATTTCGTATTAACGCGGTTCGGGCGTGTCCGCGACTAGTCTAAATAACCGGCAACGCGTTCCGAAAATACAAACGTCGAAATTAATTCGTGACCGTTAATCCCGTCACGACGTCGTCGGGCAACGACATCGCGTAGCCGTTTAGCGCGCGAGTAAATCGTACGTTCTCGATTTTCGGCGACGCGTGACGAAAATGGACGGCGCGAAACGCGTTTTGAGCCTTCGCTTACGTTTCAACGACAATATCGATAATATTATATCCGGTATGGTACATATAAAAGCGCTATAAATAGTAAAAAAAAATAACACGTTAAATTCGGACCTAATTAAACGAAAAAAATTGTATTCGACGAATGAAACTGGACAAGAGCGTAATAGGGCCCCCGGATGACCAGACACGACTACGGCTATGATTGTGTAATCGCGGTTGGCGAGAACCGACAATTGGATAAACCTTTTGTCCCGTCACGTCACCGCAATCTAGTAATTTCCCTCCGTCGTTAAATTCCACGATTCTACGTAACAATGTCACGTTTTGTCGGTCTACCGTACGCCAATGTACGTTTAGTAAACGAAACGCGCGCCGATTTCACCGCGAAAATACTGTCCGTGTTTAATAATCGCGTTCGAATATCGGAACGTTATTCGCCAGTACGACGTTTCAACCTAACCTAACGAACATGGCCACGCGAAAAATATTTACGTCCGACCTTAGTGTTTTTTTATCCTTCGGTAGAAATAGTGTTACCCGGATACAATAAGCGACGTGGTCGTCGGAAAAACGTACTCGTACCATAAGTTTACCGTTTTCGTTCATCTTCCGGTTTTTTTTTTTTTTTGGTCCAATTTCGAAATCAACATACACCGAGCGCGCGGTACGAAATAATAGCGACAATTACCCCCACGCCGGAGTCGTATTCGGTCGCGATAAATTCGAATGACGAACAAATCGCGACAATTTCGTCGTTTCGGTTTCGTTGATTAACTTGGTCGCCGAATAAATCCGTCGGCCGAGAACGTTCGTACACGCGCGCCCGGTGATTCTTTTCGCGTGTACGAATTTTTTTTTTTGTTAGTTGGCTACCAAACTGAACCACGTTCCCAGAATACCCACGGACAAAACGAACTTTTAAACCGTACGGACGGGATGTAAAATGATGGACGTACACACTGGAGTCGTCCCGTTCCACGTTCGCCTCGACGGGTGCCGGTATTTATAATATTATTTTTAAATTCCCGAACAAAACCATACTATTATCCAATATAAAACGTACGGGAACCGATTGCGTTCGAAAATCGATGGTCGACCGATATTCGGGTCATTTAGAGTCTCGGAATTTGACGAGTTATTTCCGCGTAATGATTATTAATTTATATATATATATTACTGCGTAATATAATACGTAAGTAAACATACGTCAATGTATATAAACGACTATTACGGGTATAAATAAATACGAAATACGATTTTTCCTATTAAATACCAGATTCGACTTACCGATCGTTTATAATTCGTAATACGACTTAAAAAGAAAACACCACTCCTGCCGTTTTCTCGTAATTCGTTTGTATAATAAAACGTAAATGGCGAACGAAACGAGATGGGGACCCTTCCTCTCTAAAATCAAATGTTCGCCGACGACGCATATTTTATACTCGCGGACGTAGCAGCAAATTACGAGAAACATACGGCGACCGAAAGTTTCGAATGTTCGTAAAAATATCGTATCCGGATAGCGTCTAACTAAACTAATTTCGGAATCGTCGGATGACTTTGAGAATATTAAAACGTTAAAATTAAAAATACGCCCGTGACCGGTGCACGTATAGGCGTTCCGCCGGATATAACGTTCCTAAATCGTTTCGTAACGTTCTACGGTCCAAGTTCGCCAATCGGATAACCGCCATATCGGGTACAAACGAAAAACGGACGGTAGAGACTCTCACGGAATTAATATCGCGTTTGAAATATAACCGTTCGTTAGTAAACCGCTACGTTTACGGGCTTAATGGTAACCGAATAAATCACGTTTAAACAGTTTAACACCCGTCCGGCGAACGCGCGCTACGAACTTTATCGCGTTCGTAAAATATATTTGTATGTACGACGCCGATCTGTCGAACGAACGTATCAATTCGTATCAACCCGCCCGAATGCCCATCGGGCACGCGCGCCACACCGACCAATAATAATAATAATTAATCCGACCGCGCCAAGTGAATTATTAAACATTCTCGAAACGCTCACCATTTTTTTTGTAGAAAATTAATTCCAGTTTTAGCTCAGCCTTGCATTCCAACGCCTTTTCAATTTGTGTAATGTGATCGTCGCTAGTGTCGGTACCGAAGAGAAATTTACAGGCGCATCCCTTCTGCATAATTTGCGCCCGCGCGAACCCGGTCAGCTCGCAGAATCCGTCCGAACAGTACACTATCGGATACAGCGACGGCACTTGAGCATTTCCGAGCACGAAATTACTGTCTGCAATTTAACGAAAACATTTATATATATATACGTGTGTGTTAAGTAAATAGCACGATAACGATTACGGTGTAAACGTCGCCACAGTTTTGGATTCGAACGCTTTCGCGCCACAAATTACGCTTCCCGAAACGCTACGGTATTTTTAAACGATTTTTTTCATATTTTTTCGTAATTTCGCCGTCAGCGACGAAAATTTAAGCGCGCAAATGAACATGGTTATTAAAAACTATAAACCGCGTAGAATGGTCTTACGATTGCCGATCGTTTAATTTACAACGCCCGTCACGATGTTTAGCCCGGTACGACGTTTACGAATTCGTCCTCGAACGACGGTCGTGTTGAAAATCTAACAACGGCGGCGATCGTAATACGGTACGTGAAATCTTTCGCCAAAACCGGCGAAACTTTCGAGTCTTACAAAAAATGCGCGTCGTCGTCGTCGTCGTCGCGTCGTTCGGCGTTTCGTCTCGTCGGTATTTATGTACGTATGGTCGCCGTTCGTTAATTTTCAATGTGGAAAATTACGAACATACATTCGCCTTACCGATGGAGTTTTCTCCGGCCCAATACCAAACGTTCGCGCGCAACACGTTGTTTACAGGTGTTCGACGGTGTCCCGGACTTTTGCCCGCGCGCGTCCTATTTGCCGCGAATCGTCGTAACGTTCGCGAACAATTTACGGAAACTTTTTCGCGATAAAATCCCGCATCGCCATAGGACACGCGTTCGGAATTTTCAAATAAAACAAAACGTCGTCGACGTACCCACCCACACGCCTAGTCCTATTCGGTTAATGAAGCAGCGAGGTCGGCCGGATACTTTCAATTACGCGTGGTACCGTGTCATCTGATTTCAAACAGATAAAAAGTTTCAACGTTTCGTCGGGCTTACGCTTTGATCTTAGACGAGAAGCGACGCGTGTCATCAGGTCTTGCAGAAATTACCCGAACACGAAATACAACGACGCTATCGACGATGAAACGATTTTCGTTCGAATCCGAGTACCGCTTTTAACCCGAACGCCGTCGCTTTTAATATGAAAGCTTCGACGACTCCCCGGGTGAGTTTCGACGAAAAATTTCGTTTAATCAAACGAAAAGTGAATCATCAAAACCGTTTTATTACTAACCGAGGATAATACGACGAAAAATGTTTAACGTTTGCCGATCTTTTCGTCTCGATTATCTATATAATATTATATAAACGTTTAGATTAGAAATTATTATAAAAATACGTGGCGCGCAATTCGAATCCGTATACATTTTCTACTTGCGTAAAACGTAACGATAGTTTGGAGTAAAAAATCAGTCGTTTTATAATTCAAATGTTAATCGTTAATAAGAAAAGGAAAGTTTTATGATTATTTATTATAACCGATTATAATTCGGAACGTTCGACTATAGATCGACGTGTTGTTGAGTTTATAAGTTACATTTTATAATTTCGTAAATTATAAATCCAAATAAAAAATTAACCGACGTTCCAAAACTAAAAACTATCTATATATATATTCGTATATTATTATTATTATTACGTAATATTACGAGGATAATATAAATGGTACACATTTTGTTTTCGAATTGCGTCGTATCAATAAAACCCTAAAAATTAAATTAAGTGTCCGGCTACAATTAGACGCTTATGGTTTCGTTCTAACTTAATTACGGCCGCACTAAAAATAACGATACTAACGACTAAAATCGATATTATTCAAAACGCCAGGCCGGCGATTTTTCCGTCGTCGTATTACGGAATTTTCAAGCGGTTCGTACGAACGAAAGCTACCGGGAAATTTCGAAAAGCGATGATATTCGTAAAGCGCCATTGAGGTTATTTTCGATTTACGTGGACGACCGACGACACGGTCGAATTTTAGAGAATTTCTTCTATTTAAAAGGCGACAAAAAAAAAGAAGAAACGATAATTCGCGAACTCGGAACATTCGAACAATTAGATAAAAGACCCGACGTAGTAGCGTTCGTTATAACGAGGATAATTTTTACGCGTATAGTATTTATCGAGTGTACAATTTCGGTGAAACTTTCGCATCTGACAATCGATTAATTCGGTATAATACCAAGTGGATTAATATTGAAACTTTAGAAACTATTATTCGGCTAACGGTAAGTTCGTTAGGCAATAACGGCTTATTACACGTCGTTACGACATCACGTGTAAATAGACGTGGGACAAATAATTCGTTACGTTTGCGCGGCATTCTACGGCGGCCGTTCGGAACGGAGCGCGTTAATTCGCGTTATTATCGTAATTATTATCGCGGTTATTGTCGCGGCAATGAAGACGCACGGCCATTGCTGGCGAGTAACAACGATACGTTTTCCGGCACCAAAAAAGGAGTCGCGTGTTATAATTCTTTTCGAAAATTGTTTTCGACGAGCGTAATAGCTACGGACGAGTATTGCGGACACCGCGGCTTTTTGGAAAAAAAATCTTCCGTTTATACGTACCGTATGATCGTGACGAACATATCGCGATCGATTGTTGCACGACGTAGTTGCTCCCAAACGTTACGGACACGAGTTAGAAAAACGAACGGCGGGCGTTAGCGTTTGTTCGTTACAAAAGTGGCGAAAGAAAAATCGAATAGCGACGGTAACGACTCGAAGGGAAAACGGAACAACCGACGTAATTCGTTTCCAAGAGTGGGCAGGGCGTGGAGCCAAAAAGTACGACGGGCCGAAAACACGTGCCGAAGCGGTAGCGAAAAAATTCGACGCGAAAAATCGTCAAAACGAACGGTTAGGTACGTGCGTGTTTATGTGTATGTGTGTGTGTTTCTGTGTATCTGTGTGTCTGTGTGTGTGAGGGGGAACCCCAAAAAAAAGAACTCTTTTTTTTTTCTTGGCGTCGTTGACCTTTTAACGACGAGACCTCGGCGTACGTACCGTTCTGTTCTCCGTCTGGTTCGGCGATGAGGGTGCCGCCGACGGAATAAGATATCCGGTATCGATACGCCGACGGAAACGAGAGCTCCGTAGCCGATCTGACGGTATTCATCAATCATACGTGTTATAACGCGTATCGAAATCAACTTCGGTGGAGAGGGGGAGGGGGAGGAGGTACAGCACGTGTAATATGTCACGACGACAAGGTGTCGGGTGATAATAATCTACAGATGGATTACTATTTGCCCCGGGCCGCCTTTTTGTTAATATATATCGTCGTATCCGGTCGAGTAATTATTCGATAATCCGGCCGCTCCGTCCGCCCAGGGAGTAAAAACGCGACCCGTCCGACTCGTCGGATTACCGTAGCGAAACAAAACGGCCGATCCCCGTAGCTATTAAAACCGTACATC
This sequence comes from Geopemphigus sp. TES_GeoC_2020, assembly GCA_025469175.1. Lineage (NCBI taxonomy): Eukaryota > Metazoa > Arthropoda > Insecta > Hemiptera > Aphididae > Geopemphigus > Geopemphigus sp. TES_GeoC_2020. The sequence continues at coordinate 26,258 of JAIPRN010002059.1, read as the reverse complement.
GAGAAAGAAAACGCCGTAACGCTATTTCCGCCGACCTCGGGCCCACTCCGTAACAGCGGTGACGGTTTCTCGTCGCGTATCGTTGTCGTTCGGAATTCGCACGGCGCACCGGACAGGCAATCGCGGTACGGCCGTGTGCTGCCGGTCGATTGGCCCATCGGTGGTATCCAAACACCGACCACGGAGTGGGTACCGTGTAACGCGAACACGGTAACAAACAATAACGCGATTTTTCGTTCGACCGTTACGCGTTTTCCGCGGCAATCCGACGGATTCGTAGACAGCCGTCCTTATCGCGCGTTTCGGGACATTTATAGTTTAGAACGTCGACGCGTGATTGACCACGATAGAAGTTTCCCACAACACAATTTGAAGTTGTAGTAAATGACGGACGTCCGAGGTTCGATTTTTTTTTCGAAGCAACTACAGCATTTTGCAATTTTAGAAATTTAAACGATTTTTGTCCACTCGCTCTGTCTTTCTCTCTTTCTCATTCCTTTTGGATTTACATAGAGCATATTGTACCGTTTGTTTTTCCATCGACGTATCGAGACTTTTATATGTATATAAGATTTTTACGAATTGAACGTTAAACGCAATGACAATGTACGTGCGTAAAACATCAAAACCTACGACGAATGATTTGACCGTTTATAACATATGATTGGTTGGTTATACCAATTATTTATTTTGCATAAATTCGTAACTTCCCTGTGTACATTTACATAATATTTAATATTTCGACGTTATTACATTATATATCGTCGAATTATATTTTTCCTTTTTAATTTAACGATGTACACATACACACACACACACACACACACACACATATAGATAGATAACATATATTATTATTTATTACATTATACTATTATTATTTATTTTTTAAATCTGTCGTATATTTAATTTTTATACTTAATGCAAAGCCATATAAAATTTAACTTATATTTTTTCTTAACGTTTGTAGTTAAGCGATTAATTAATAATTACTCAAATATTAACATCCATAAATAACAGTATTTGATACTAAATATCGGAGTCTTGAGATTGGACTGCGTTTAATATTCAAATTTTCTCTTTCTCTTTCTTTACGTATATATATATATATATATTTATTGATAGATAGATGTATACTCGAGTATACATATATAAAGATTTCGGTACTTATTGATTTTACTACGATATTTATATTTTTATAATATGTTTTCGTTTTTTTTTTTTAAATAATTGATTTCGGCGTTATAAATGTTAAAGCGTATTGGTTTCAATCGGAATTTCATTTTCGATAATACAATCTGAAATAAAATGAAACGACGTCGCCAATAACTCGCGCGCTTCGACGGAAACGCAGTAATTTCGTCATTCGCGATTTTCCCGAAACGTTGTATAGTCGAAAGCGATACACGAACCCTCGTGTTGTTCTTTCGTCAAATTATTACGGTTGATAATAAATATCGGATACAGCTATTTACACCGCTTTTCATAAATCCTTTTCATACATCCATTTTATTGAAGGCGATAATAACGATATATAATGGCCGAAGATAAATCCCTTCTATATTACTTTCTCTCGTTTATTTTATCTCCGGCGAATATAATTCGCTATATAAAAATACGTAATCACGTGTTACACGTAGTACTATTCCGGCACTGACGTCGTATACACAATATACGTCGACATCGCGACATCACTATTCGTATAATTCGTGAATAATAAAACGCCAGAGTTCCGCGAATACGCGTATTCGTAAACGATGTACGGTTAAAAAAGTAAAACCGAAAACGCGTAATTATATATAGCCCTTAATTTCGGTTTTTTATATTTTTTTGGTAATCGTTATTTTTCTAGCGACACGATACGTACGTTAAACCGACTAAGACTTTTGTTTCGCTACTAATTATTCGATTGAAAAACGGTTTTTTATCTTACCCCTGTAAACGCGGCAAGATCGTACATACAATACCGTAATACTATGATACACGAATACTTACGTTCGGGTTATTCCTCAAAACGTTTACGAATAATTATTTCGTTCCCAGTATCGAATAATTGAATCACTTTTTGCGCGAAGCGGACGACGATTCCCCGATTTCGGCTTTTTGGGTTTTTTAATTAGTACGTCCTAAGCGAACGTCGTAGCCTTGCGGTCCGACAATTTCAAAGGTTATCTTTTCCATTAACTCCGCGCGCACACGGAAAGTTTTCGGATTTTCGATGGTCCATTACGACACAATATTATAGGCGAAATAATGTCGAAATATTTTTACGAAATTTATCACGATTTGAACGTACGGCGTATAACCTAAATACGCTAACGAAATTGCGTCCATTTGCTTTCGGATAATACATTTTCGTAGACGTATTAATTCAAAAATTGATTTTAACGGACAAACTTAGGCGGCGTCGTATAATAACGAACGACGTATTAACAAATAAAACCTGAAACCCAAAATGTCGGCAAACTAATTACATTGATATATAAAAAAAAAAAACAATTCAGCTTGTGCCGTTCGTCCGTCGGCTTTCGAAACTAAAATAAAAATATTATCCGCTGGAAACAATATCGTTACATAATTCTTAATTTTTTATACCTGTAGGCTACGCAACCTCTATATTCGTTCGAACGTATTTCGTTTCGGAAATCGTATCGAACGGTAGTTTTTCTACTGATAATTGCGTTAAGCCGGAAATATATTTATTCGGAATAAATATCGCGATGTCTCCGAAATATCGAGTGTCGGCGAAATACAATTTTAAAAACGAATTAACGACGAAATTAACCGTCATCGTTGGCCGTATTTCGCGATACCGTTAGTATAGCTTTACATTCGTGTAAAACATCGTTCGCGCGTAAATTTAAATAGTAATTAGGGAGGAACTTTTGTTTAAAAAAAGAAAACACGTTCAACGGTGAATGCGTTCGTAATTCGATTTTTCGTCTTTTAAAATAAATTGAAAAACTCTCCTAACGGTAAAAGCGTACCACCTACGTCACGGCCGTCGACTGCTACTATCGCGCCGACGGTAATAGTGATCGCCGGTAAAATAAGTAGCGTACATGTTTTACACAAATTGGACGGGATTTCCCACCACCCCTCTTTGATAATTCGTCGTAATACGGGAAAACAGGGCGCGAATAAAAGCGAATTATCGGCGAAAAAAATGCGTCGAAGGGAACGGTCAGAGGAGAGTAGTTTCCATTTCACGGTAAATCGGGCGCGTATAGAACGAGAGCAGTCGGCAACTCCGGGGATGTTTATTATTATTATTTATTAGACGTCCCAGAAGGGAAACAGTCCGGCTGTAAAAACGAAGGAAGAAATGCGAAAATTAACGAGTGCAATCAACCGGGGCACTAAATTTAACTAAATCGTACGACGTTGTAAAATATAACGACAATAATTTAAAAAGAAACCGCGCGTAATTGGGAATAATAATGTTCGGGCGAATACGTTTTCGTTTATTCGATAACAATGCACTCTTTTACGCGCAACTTTACAATTATCAAATTGGTGGCGCACTGCGTTCGTCGAGCACGGACTTTTGTCCATTTTTCGCTAATATTTCTCCTGCGTATACGGTCGACAAAAGTGAAACGAAATAATGAAAACGGTCTCGATCCAATTTTATTGCCTTGAGAAACAATTCGATACAAAGAAATTTCGTTTTACGTTCTCTTTTTTTTTAATAATTTCGTTTTTCGATTTTTACCGACGATATAAGCGACAAAGTTACTACTGTCCTATAGCCAATGTATGCGACGCGTACGTCTCGCGGAACGCTTATCTCGAACGTTCAATAAATGTTCTATTAATAATCGAGATTTCCCTATGAAAGAAAAACCCCCGTCCGGTTGCTAATTTTAGACAAACAAATTGCGCGTATCAACGTTAAACAAATGGCCGAGCGAAAACGGAAAAACTGTCGCGAATATCGCCGCGGAGAATTTCACGATTAACCGAATAATCGCGTAATATTATCGCTCGTTAGCGCGATAATCGTATTAGCGAAATATCTGCGCTATTCGTCATAAAACCGGAAAATCGCGAAACGAATAACGTTCAGTAGGAGCGTTGGTATAAATTATCGCGGTAACAGAACGCTACGGCCTTTCAAAACAACCGAAACACAACCGTATGATAATCGCGAACCGTACAAATAAATAATGAACGGCGCGTTAAAGGAAATCGTCGTCAATGTAACTAAAATAAAAAATTTTAATTAGCGACGGGAATTGTGAGCAGAGTAAGTCCTGACCATTGAGTTCGAGACGAATAAAGGGAACGTTAACGAAGCGCCATACATCGTCGTATCGCGGCGATGATTTTTTTTTTGTCTTTTCTCGGGTGTCGTACGTACGTCACTTTTTTACAACATTTCGCGAACACCTTTAGTCTGTCGGTATTGACGCGGTTACTACACGCCACACATCGATCCAACTCGCGCGCGACACATTCGTGTGCGCACATAATATTTCGATTGTAATTTTTTACCACATACGTATTGTGGCCCGCGAAATTAAACCTATTGTAATCAAAGATGACTTCGAGCGCATAATGCGTACTCTGCGGTCACCGTATCCGCGCACAAGATGTAGCGACGACGTGTAAAGGTCACCGTGCCTATAGTACGCCGACGAAACTATTGTGCGCGGGTGTACGCCGGCCACACAATCCGGCGGATTGTACGTCTAAACAATCACACCCGATTCATATATATATATATGTGTGTGTGTGTGTGTGTGTGTGTGTGTGTAGGTGTGTAGGTGTGTAGGTGTGTACGAGCGCACACTTATCGAATCGTCCGTTTCGGGAAAAATTTTTATTCATAACCGGCAAAACTCGTAAACTTTAACCGCGATTCCGTTAAATGTTTTTGCGGACCATTCCCTGATAAACGATTCCCGGCCGACACGGACCGATCTGGCGTATTTAGACTACGGCGACAGTCCCGAAGCGGTGAACACTCGTCGCCCACCGCGCCGATCAACGGACGACGCGTCGTTTATTTTCCGTTTGGGCGACCGTAATACGTTGAAATTGTCGCCGACGATTTTCGACTGTAAACGGATGGTGGGGGTGTGGGGGGGTAAGGGGAGTGAAACCGTTCTCGACACTATCGTCCGCGTTCATAATAGCGACCGACCGTGCGTGAATGATCGCGATTTATAACCACCGTCATGAGGGGGGGCAGCGCACGGTGGCTGACGAAATTGTATACCGGCGTGTCACGGGCTTTCTCGTCTGAACGTTTTAAATGATGTTTGCAAAATAGCGCCGCATTAGGTACGCGCGATTAATCAACAATTTCATTCAGAATGTTCATTAGATACGAGGGAAATGTGAGGAGGGATACGTCTAACAGATATTACAATACCGACGGCGAGGCGGGAAAAATTTTGTACCGCGTACGTCGAAGAAAAAAACGGTTTAAATGGGCCGCCGTTATTTCTATTTCGCGAACCGTTACGCGTTTGATTTTCGGTTCATTCTCTTTCGACCACTTGTTGGGTCGTTAAGCGACCCGAACAACGTTTCAGAAGTTTCGTCTCCGATCTGCTGATCCTCGTCCGCTCCTTAAACAACGGATTACGTACGTAACAATCGCGACGGATCAACATAAAGCGATTTCCGACGATAATTCGTTCGGAATCTTTTCGGAACTTCGGAAGGCGCACATTATGAACGAAGCGAATACAAAAATAATTATATCAAACTCGACGCGTTTTAAATAAACGTCACGTTCACAGTGGTAATTCGATCGAACACTGTTCGTCGACCGTCATTTTATATGCGTGTGTAGCGAAAAATTTAAATCCGCGATCCAAACGAAACACTTAACCGCGTCCTATAAGCTCGTAAACCATTTTTCTTCGGTCGCCGAACTATGCGGACAAATTACAAGTTGAATAGAAATCAACCGATTTTAAAACCGTGATATTAACGTTGCCGGTTCAATTTTAGAAAGAAACCTAATCTGCTATTGTCTATCGGATACACTGAAAACGCGATTTGAGAGGAAAACGTACTTTATTGTCCGTTCGTTACAACAGAAACGGCGGACTTTTAAAATGAAATAATCTCTCCCCGAGCCACGTAATTCGATATTAAGCGGTCGCGTTCATACAACCACGTAACGTTTATATATTGTCCCTTGCGATTGTCTTGTTGTCCCCCCCTGTTCTATATTCAACGTCTGTGTAACTGCGATAGTTCCCCACACGCGAGCCGCCTTTCATTTATCCGTCCGAAATACCCATTACGATTAAGCTACGATCGTTATATGATGCGCAGGTAACACGGCGAATATTAACATTCGCGAACGGGACTCCGTTACGTGCGAACATAACCGACTCGACATAATCGATACGTGATAACGCGTCCGTCCAAACACAAACAGTCGCGCCAACAAGTCGACGTAACAGCGGGAGTGCGTACGGTTTACTATAACGCTACAACTACACGGGTCCCTGGAGTACGTCTATTTCGAAACCGTGGAATGTGAAACGTTTCAAAAATAACGGAAATCCGCGGAACGGTTCCGTTCGAATCGGGCCGGTTTCGAGTCGAAAATTGTGTCCGATCCCTGTCAAACACCGTCACGATAAACGGCTAGACGTCGCCTACGCGAGTCCTCCGACGAGATCCGTAACAATTTGGGACGATATGATCACAGAATAGATTAATCAGAATGGACACTGATAATGAATTATGTGAGAAGTATAGGTAAATCTGATAAACGAATTCGCCATATTTTTAGAGGAAAATCAATATGACCATACCCACAAATAAAAATATGTTTTCGTAAATAATATTGTAAATTGTAACGTATTGTACATATATGAATACGTTAGCATTTACAAACGAGGAAGAATATCGAGTTTACGATTTTTTGTTTCTAGTTGATTTTAACAGGCTCTGGACACTCTTAAATGTTATCAATAATAAGCGGCCAATTTTTTGGAGGAAAATAATATCAATAATATTCTGCGGTAACGTTGAAGAGTGTCCCAGGCCTGATTTGATCGTCGGTCGAGCCGTCGTCCAGCACCGTACAGTTATTATCGCGCCCGCGCTCTAACGCGTGTCGACGACGAAAACGTTCCGGTAACGACGCGTAAACGTTAAACCGACTAACGTACCCGATCCGGGACAACGAGCTCCGATCGTATCTAAACGGCGCGGTTGTTTCGAGATTTTCGCTATTTATTCCGACGACGGGTCCCATTTAAAACGCGTACGTCCATTTAACAACACAGTACGTACATAGTACGCCCGAGGACGGTCTATCTGTACGCTCCCATATTCGTCTTATTTTCGCCGGTTGCGACCCGCGTCGCGAATATAACGCGTAAAAACAAAGCCCGCGCCGGGTCCGATTCGGTCGCCGCGTAAACAATTCGCGAAAACTCCTAGCCGCCTCGTTCGATTGAAACGGCGCGCGTTATTTCTGGTACACGTGACACTAGTCGACTTTCCTACGCAGACAAATCGCGTCGTCGCCGTTTATCGAATCCGCGTGGCGTCTAAAAACCGCCGGCCTTAAGGCGAATAACTGTCCGCAATTAAACACGACCCGTCGATTATCGTCGGTAATCGCTACGCGCCATCGATCCGAACGCAATAGCCGCGTGAATTATTACGCCCGATAATCCGACGGTATTCGGCGATCCGGGGCCCGTCGTTCACGACGTTCTACGTAAAGTAGAAAAGTCGCGAACGTCGACTGGAACGGACGCGAGGAGATTTTCGTTGAGCGTCGAATATTACGGGGGCACTTAGGCGCGCGATATTATTTACGCCGATTAATTTAAAAGTTCGCCGGTAAAGAGACCCTCGTCGGGCCCTTTTATTTTGTTTTCTGCGGATATCGTTCGTACGGGCGAAATTATACGCGCCGAATTTATTACACCTGTAGCGTCTCGGTGGGACGGAAGGCGGCTACCACATTACGAACGGGTGTGGCGGACGACGAGACGGCGGCAGTGACGCGCGGTACGGTGGCAGCGCGTTGCGCCACCGGAGTAAGAATATTAAGATGGATGATAGCGTCCGCGGTTTAACGTCGCGGCGACGATGGTGGACGGTGACGGAACGTATTTTATATATATGTATGGAACGAATAACGGCTAAACGGCTTGATTTATTATACGCAAAGAGGTTTAGCAAACGACATTCTAATATTAGTTAGCCTTCAACGGAAATATTAACTAACGTGTGAAAAGGTTTTTAATAAAACGAAAACGGTTTGGGAAAGTATTCGGCCGATAGTTGCGAAAAGTGAGGGGAAAACAAGACGAAATTAACGATACCGTTATAAATATCGTTTAGCCGGTACGACGAACTATTGTACGAATTCGCGTGTATCCACCGCGGTCGGCCGAGCAAACGTGTTTACGACGCTACCGCTGAACTATTTCCGAGACAGTAACGTCGATAAATATTATTACACGAACAACGGTAAAAGTTTCTCGGGTCGTATTTACGTTAAATCAAACGTCGTATTACGCGTTGTAAATATTCGACGGACGGTTTGCGTCGAATTGCGAAACATGGCCAAACAACGAAATACAACCTGTCCAAGGTCAGTGCGGTACGTTCGTTAAAGGAACAAAATTGCAATTACCGGGTTTCTTTTTATATTTGAATTCGCTGGAATATTTAACCGTTCAACCATAGACGCGGTTTTTAATAAGAATTATAAACTGTATCTTAGGATTATTATTATTATTATTATTATTATTATTATTATTATTATTATTATTATTATTGTACGGAATGTTTCGAAAAAACACTAAAACGAAAAACAAACAAAAACAATAGCAAGCACAAAGGTCTATCACGATTCAACGGTTGAATCGTTCATTGAATACGAAAATTTAATTAAAAATAATAATAATAAAACGCCGACTTTTGACAAGGTCGAAACAGCGAGACGAATTTACGTTTCTACTATATTTTCGCCTCGAAGTTATAATACGTTAGTCGTTACCGTCGCGTAATTGATCTAAATAACGCACGCGTTAAATATTTCCAATCCGTTTATCTTCAAATTTCAAATTTTTAACCAACATTATGTATTGAAATGACCCGTATTATAAAAAAACAAAAGCAAAATTGAGCGAATACGAATGGTTCTAGAATGATATATGTGTTTTTCGAACACGATCGGTTGTAAAGAAATTCTAAAAGAATTGAAGACGTACAAAATACTCGAGTACCATTACAAGCGTTATATACGCGCGACTATTTTTAATTATACATATATATATATTTTTTTTTTATTTATTTATTTTTTTTTATGCGAGACAAACGGACAGACTTTGTTCGCATAACTTATACGAATCGAAATTGGGTTTTTACATTTTCAGTTTTCGTCCGACTGATGGAAATTTAATGAATAATCATCAGTTTCAGTAACCAAATGATTTATTATAAAGACAGACGGACGAAAAATATTAATTCGCGCGGTTGTAAATAAATTCACGACTTGTACACTAAGCAGATTTCGACGAAAATACGGAATACTATTTTCGGTTAAAATTAAAAACGGTCGCGGACGTTGCGGAATCGGCTTAAATAAGTTACTTAGAAGGAGTTTTTCGAGTTGTATTATTATTTTGGATTCGAAAACGATAACCAATCGTTGTATTCGGAAAACGATTCTGAACAACACTGGTATTTTATTGAAATTAACGATCGCGCGAAACATCGTTAAAGTACTACGCGCGTATTATCGTAATTCGAGCTCTTAAAAAATGTACAAAAATCGTGGCTGACCGAAACGAATGTGTGGACAATTCCATCAGTTTTGTCGCGACAATTTTCGGGTTATTTGTAATCGCGCCGCAGGAAACTACTTGGGAAAACACGAACAATGTGTTAAATAAAATACCGAGCATATATATTTCGCTACCGGAACGTAACGCGTGTCAAAGTCATCCGAACAACCCTTCAACACGAAAGAGTGTTTACAGATAAAATAAAACACGGCACCGTAACGCCCCACTATTACGTACTTCGCTTCGATCGGAATCCGAAAATATATATTATTTTTAATTTCTACACGTACGCGTATATAATAATGTCCGATCCCGTTGAATCGATTAACGCGCGGGTTTTTTTATTTTTAAGAGCTTCTATCAGGAATTACGATTCGAGTAATAGTTTATTTCGAATTGTTTTCAGATTACGAAATCGGTCATTTTTTTCTACGAATGTGTCCGTCGCCGGTATTTTCGAAAAAGTTTTGATAGGACTCCATAACGTCAATAACCTCTTTCTCTGATAAAATAGTCACGACGTTATTAGGAATTCCCCTAATTACTATTCTAGTGATATCGGAGCGGTTTATATTGGATAAAGACTCGGGGAATTTAAAAGAAACTTCGAACACGGATATTAAGAAAAACTTTGAATGGCCCGCACTATCGAACGCAGAACTACTAAACGTTAGATTAACCACAATCCAATTGTGTGTCGAGATTAAGGTAAGAAAGTATTCTGTTATTATATACGCCCGACTGCTCTAACGATATTTGTAACGTAACTCTCGACATAGTTATTTTACATATCAATTTTTGACGTAAAAATATTACGCACAAATATTACGCGGTTTTCTTTTAATAAAAAACAAACTGACGCTTGATCTCCTCAAAATACCGACCATACTATCAAAGGATGACGAATTATGTAAACCCAGATAAATCGTACTTACGACGCGAAAATAAAACTGACAAAAAATATAACGAAAACGCGTAAACGCACGTCGACGATCATCTGAAATAAAGGGTTACATAACAAATTTAATAAAAAAATGAATTAAATCGAAGAACGAAACGTCGTTACAGAATCCAATATTCAACTTAAAACGAATAATGTTATCGATACAGAAAAAAATAGACTCACAATGTACAATTGTAAAAATAAACATCAACATTTATAAAGGAAAACATCAACAATTACAAAGGCAAACATCAACAATTAACGTGAAGACCAATCGCGCCGACTTTCTCAGCGAGATCGCTTCCATTAACCGGCTCACCACCATTTTCCGACTCTGCGGGTGTTACATAACACAAAAATAACACTCTAGGCCCTTTAGACGATTTTGTTTTCTAGTCAACGTGCGCACACTCCGGCTACGAGCCGCAGCTCGCCAAAAAGTCGGTGTTTCGAGGGACGAGTGCGCAGACCTTCCTAGGAACATTTCTAAATTTTCGCTCATTTAATATTGTCGGTAACATTGACCCGCCCTTGTTTTACTCGATCCTCTTGCATGGCTAATTACGCCTTGAGATTAAAGAACTCGTATATGATCGATGAGGTAAGTAATTTTTGTCTTTCATTTTATTTAATTATTATCGCTTTATTCGATTAAGTAAAATGAAAACTTTCTGTCGAACTCCCGGCCGCGAACATTAATTGTAACAACTGATTAAACAAGAAAAACAACACAACGCCCCAACTTCCTCTACCACATTTTTGTGTACCCTATGCTCCTCTCCGTTCTTTCTTATTTTTTTATTTTTTCTTTATTTTTGTGTTACTTCAACACGTAGAGAACGCTTGTCTAATAAATTTGTCGCTGACCAAGCTCCGATCGAAAACTTATCGCATTTGTGATGGCGTCATCGGACGCTAATGATAATTTGCTGAAAGGCAGAAAAACGACGCACAATCTAGAGAAGTGTAATATAGAGTCCCAACATACTTCCAAACGCTGAATTACTTTAACTTAATCAAAATCATCTATTAAACCCGAACGACGTTGGATTATGGCCAGTTAGTAGATATATATATATATATATATATACGTATTTCTCTCTAGATCATTAACTTAATGAAGATGTTTTCGACAATTTATGTACTCGTTGAATAAAATAAAAATAATATTCAAAAGTTAGCGAACCCAATTTGAAAAAGGAAAATTTCGATAAAAAGCCACCAAAGTAATTTACTTTTTAATTTTATGTTCGAAAAATAAATAATTTTGTCGTTAGTTTTCGCCGATAATTGCTAAACCTATATAATCTCTTTTGATTTCAATTACGTTGTAAAATCTATTATCTTAAGTAAACCAATAATCTTGAGTAGTTAAAAATAACTACAAAGTCTTTGACAATTGCAATTGATTAATCCGTTATTTAATCGTGAGTTCTAAGAAGCAATTTAATGTCAAATTCTTTAAAAAAAAAAAAAATACTTTACTTCTATCGAGTATTGACTTTAAAACAAGGTTTAATACTACGTTTTATATTTATCTTCTAACTATTTTAATTAAACATTTTACATTAGTGATATAAATTCTATTCCAACACCGCCATATCATCAAAATATTTTTATAAAATCGCTTCCACAATATCGGAATTTACGTAAAAAAATGTGATATTAACCATTATTTAAATCGCCAATATTTTGTTATTTAACAAATATTTGAATATAATTAGCTTAAATTGGTTATAACTAACAATTAAAAAGTTGTAATTAAACGTAGAGCGGGTTTATAATTTATTACGTCATTTTTCATAGCTTTACAATAAATAATGTTTACGTTAAATTGAATAGGTTTAAATTCTTATGTTTCTGTAACCAATACAATTTATCATTAAAGTAAAAGTTTTTAAAAGTATAAAAAATAACTTATGTTAATGGACGTACAGGCAATGGTATTCTTATCGAAACAAAAAAAAACATTCTCGGAACAATCTAAGAAATAAAAAAGATTATAGAAATAACAGGATTAAATAAACTCATAAATCATAGTTCAAATTCGTTTTTCATACATAGCAACAAAAAAACTAATCGCGAAGTGATGATTTTTCAAAATACAGTTACAATTTTATTATAATGTTGCATTCTCTCCCTGGTAAATATATCTAGAATTGTTTTGTATTAAAAGATAAAAATAAGATCTAGAATATTAATTCGCAATTTCGTATAAAAAATAACCATTAAATAATATAAAATTAAAAAAAATATATATATATTTAGTAGCTTAAAAATATGCGAAATAAATTGTTTCATATTAAGAAAATCCTGCCAAAAATAATAAAGTCGAACCTTTAATGGCGAAAAAAATGAAAAAATTAAACTACAAACAACCTACGTTTTATTTGCCATCAGTGGCAAGACGATAAGGATTTGAAAACGTGTATTTTTATTTACCTATATGTAATATTATAATACTATTACCGCGATTAAACTTATTAAAAGTATTACGTCGTTCAAAAGCAAAACGAGTACACCGGGATAAATGAAGAATGAAGTTTTTATGGTAATTCTTTGAAAAACAATTAAAATAAAAATAAATAATATTTTAATAACGGGAAGTACTAAAATATTCGTTCGTGTAAATATTTATGAAAAGAATCAAATTCAAAATCGTTATTGCTATTTTTCAAAAGTGTAAAGTAAACGGATGTTTCGATGTTACAAACAACGAAATAAACAAACGTTTATTGAAACGCTAAATATAAATGTTCACAAAATGAAAAGTATTTTAAATGTTCGGTGTATACGTATCAGTCGATTTATATGTTGAGCGTGGTTCAACCAGAACAAAGTGCGAATCCATAATTCGTCTCAAACGTTTCGTCATTTTTATTCGGAATAATAATTGTTATAATAAATTATTAAATATATAATTATTATTAATTAATTATAATTAGTACATTATGTATTAATACATTTTCAAATACTACAAGCAACGATTGAAGTGTCCATGTCCGAGACAATGACGTGTCGATTTTTACATTGTAGTTATACGAATACGTCTATAAATATCCGTTAAAAATACGGGATCCCTACAAAATTAGATTTAAAATTTGCCCGACGTTTTTTATATACTCAAAAACGGTTATAGTAAATATATCGCGGTCAATTGTATTAAGCGAAGAACGTGGAAAACCGCACAGTGATTGACAAAGTTGCACGTTACGTCCAACAATGTCAACCTAATGGTGCGCAAAGGTCTACGTGGTATAAAAATATGTTCAGAATGATTTCCCTCCTAACTTCATTTCCTTTTCCCAATTTATACGTTTATTTTGGACACGAATTAGTTGTACGCGTTTACGAATTACGTATTGTTTTCTCGCGTAATTCTAAGAATATTAAATTTTTTTATTACGTTTGTAAATCGTGTTACATTCTCTATTATTATAACACACACAACTGATAAGATAAATTAAATAATTACATTTACGGGCTATCCCGTTAGGTCGTAAAAATAATTTTATTGAAATATTTTATCATTAACGACATACCTAACTCAAATGTATGAGCAAACATAACTTTAAAAAATGTTTTACGCTACAATTCAAAATGTCCGCTAAACATTATCATTTACGCGCATACCGAAATCAAAATTGTTTATGTTCTTATCGGTCAAGTATGTTATTATTTATTACGCGGTAGATCACTAAATAATATTCATAACGTAATTAAAAACAGCATTCAATAATAAATTAATTTTATCAATGGTTTCGAAATTATTATTTTATCTATATAATGATAATAGTTTATTATGTTTCAATTGTATTAGATCTACGGTTTACTGTAGCTTTCTAAACTTTAAAGTGATCATGAAAATTATAGGTTTGTCGTAATTTTCGTTTAAAAAATATAAATAATTGTTAATAATATATTAAGTATCTAGAATTTGTTTTAGTAAAAATTTGTAACGAAATATCAATATTTCATGTTCTAAAAACCAACACCCTACATTAATAATCAATAAGAAACTTGGATGTTTTGGTACGTTTTTCATATAGGTATAAAAAAACTATCGAGAAAACCGAAAACTACCGTTTAACGCACCATCTGTAACATAATTGTAAATATATATGTATAGTTGAGGAACCTTATAAAACTTTTTGAGTATTTTTAACGCACGATAAATTGATAAACAAAAAAAATAACGTAAAAAATATTATTTTTTATAGGAACGACTTCTGGAAGTGTTACATAAATAAACATTAACAACATTATTAGTAACCGGAAAGCTCTTTGAAATTCCATAACTGTTATTCACTGCAAATTTTAAAGTTCCTGATAATTTAAAAACTTTGTACGCGAATATGACAAAATAAAATACTAATCAAATCATTAAAAATAATTAAACCTTACAATATATATATAATATACGAAAAAAAATCGTTATATAACTCGTTTAAATTTAACGAAAATTAATATCATGTTGCAACATATATTTCATCATATATAAAATATAATAACGATATTTACACATTGTTACATATTGTATCACATAATATACAATCATAATATATAATCACATATATATACAGATTTTTAAATTGCGCGTAGTTTATTTTATTTTACACGAAATGTAATGAGGATTGACGAAATTAACCACTCTAAAGTTTTATCAGTGTCTGATTTATAGCAACTATTTAGGGCGTTAACTATGAAACGTTTTAAACGTCCATCCGCGTCTACATTTTGTACTCAAATCGATATAATTCAAAAGAAATAGCGTACGGGCATTAACGACGAACGGTACCCACCGATTTTCGAACGTACTCGAACGCGCGTACGCCGAACGTACGTAGTCGCGTAAAATCGAACATAATCAAACTAATCGAACGGTTTACGGACGAGTGACTAATATTCGATTTCGTACGGAGTCGGCTCAGAATTTTATGTGTATGTGTGTGTGTGTGCTCGCATGTGTGCGTATGATTATCTCGTATATATCGTATAAGACTCGACGGTGTGTTGTACTTGACAAAAACGCGATATTTGACGATCTGTGGTGACGCGTAGCCCGGCGCGCCCGTGGACACACAACAAATAAGTACGAGCGAATTTCGTAACGAGTTAGCGCCTAATTATGGTAACCCGTTAATTGATCGATATAACCGAAAATTCAGGAACAATGACGGCAATTAGAGCCGAAAGCCCCCGTTGTTGAACGCGCCGAGTGTTAATTAATAAAAACCGGTCTACGCGTATTGTTTGGCGGTAAACGATCGAAAAAAAAAACGAATAAACGACGCTTTCTTTCCCGTTTTTTTGTTCGGCCGTTTGGCCATGCTTACGGAAAATGGCCGAATTCGGACGAAACGAGATTCGAAAATGTACCTTTACACGGTCGGCAGTTAAAAAGGCACCACGCGAGCGCGCGCGAATCCTAAAAACGCCGCGCCGTTAACGACGACGTATGGTTGACTGATTAATAAACGCGTCGGCGACGGCCGCGAATAGGCGCGCGTTTTTTAACGAGTTCCGTTGCCCGGGATCGCCAACCCTGTCCGCTTCGCGCGGCCTCCCAAAATAGCCGAATGTACACGCGCGCAAATGCCACCGAAGTGGCGATTACAACGATTTTTGCACAACGTTGCGCGTTGCTTCGTTATTATTATTATTATTATTATCGCGGCCCGACAGTGCGTTTGATTCGTGGCACGGCTGATTGCGTAATATCGTGACGCGTGTATGGAAAAATTTGCGCGCGTAACACAATGGAAATGCGCGGTTTTTTAGGTAGATTAAGCACCAACAGCGAAGTGCGTACGACGGCGTGGAGGTGGGCGCGAGATGTTCGCCACGACTAAACCGGGGCAAGAGGGCATAGTACCCGGCCGGCCGGTATTACGGAGCTGGCGATTATAAAAAAGACAAGCTCCGTGCCGGATCGTAGCAGTTCGTCTCAGACGCGCGTCTGGATCAATTGGGAAAAACGCACCGACGGTTTGCGAGACGCGTTCGTTTCGACAACGGCGGCCATGTTCAACAAACTAACCGTAAGTGTTGCCGTTTCGTAACCATTTTTTTTTTGTTTTTTTAATAAAACGCGACACTCTCTCGTACAATTACCGAACAATTTCGTAATATATAATTCGCCTTTCCGTGAGTTCACGCAATTCGGAAAAATAACTCCCCGATTATTGTTTTAGCCACGAGCGGTGGAAACCAAGCGTTTTATTTTCGATTACTTTACGACAATTCCGTAGGAAACACGGGCGTGACGACCGAACGGCGATAGGTGTGTGAGCGTCACGTTGTCTTTCTAGTTTGACAATACCCCTCACACATGTGTCGCGAGGTCCGACTGAAAAATGTTTTTATCTCGAGTTATAAGTAATACATATATATATACACACGATTTTAATAGATAAAAATATTTTTTATTCCGTCAATTGACAAAGTTTTGAAATTTAAACTTTTCCGTTAAAGTTCTAACAATGAAAACTTTATAACGATGGAAATCCTGTAGGCTAATAAACGAAATTTCGTCGATACATTTTATTTATTTCAATACCGCCGATCAAAAGACTTTTCCCGTACAACGTACGACGACTAAAAATCGTAAGCATGAATATACACAAAAACCGGTTGTAAATATTAATCGTTCGGATAAATACGCGCGTAAAGAAAAAAACGTTACGTTTCGAAATTGTTTCGGCCTGTAAAACCTTTACGAACGAAAAAAAGCGAACGCGTTATTTTACGTCGAATTAATAAAAACGACGACACGCCGTTGTTACAGTGGAATAATCGACGGTGCGATTACCTTTTTTACAACGACGCGATAAGTATTTTTTAAACATACCTACAATTTAGTTGTTTCGATCGAAAAATTACTCCAAAGATATGCAACGAAACACGTAAACTCCCGTTAATTAATTTAGCGCGTACTTCGGCACGCCGTAAAAATGAAAATACTTAAAATAATACATAATTCACGTACACCGTTCGTCGACGATTTCCATAAATAAAACTTTTGTTCTTCAACATTTAAATATTCCGTTGAAACCGTCAGCTCTATGTATATCCATTACTTTATGCGTGGTAATAAATAAGGGCGAATTCAAATGATAATTTAGAAGGGTGCGTGCGCTTTACCTCTGACTAGCGTTACCATACATACTTACCTACAACTTCTAAAGGGAGAAACTTTGCGGGCGGTTCTTAAAGCCGGCGGTGCCGCGAATAATATTTCTATGCGCGCTCCGCGCGAGGCAACGGCGCGTTATGGATTTATAACTTTGCAACAGGTGGTATTCGAACATAATTTTCTATTAAACGTTATATCGCTAAAACAAAAAGATTTTCCCGCGAATTCCCTCCAACTCGGTTTGTAGAATACACGCCGCGGCTACTTCGTTTCGAAATAGATACGACGAAACCTAATAAAAAAATATCAAATCGCGTAACGGCTGATAAATTGTACGCGTATATTTTTATAAAACAAATTGCGCATAATATAAACATACTCTTTATATTATCCCTTCTAATGGATGATACTCACCAAGAAAGATTAATCAGTTTCGTTACAAAAGTAGGTCAACTTTACACAGTGCATTGATTCCCTCTAAAATAAATTGAATACGCCTTAACGAACTAACATAAACAATCGAAATTAACAAACAAATAAAAACAAGACGAACAAATATTTACGATAATTATGAATCAACTGTATTCTCGGAAATTTCGAAAAACGCATGTTTCAATTGATATACGGTATATATAACAGCCGCGGTTACGATTATAAAAATCAATAGATTATCAAAAACACGTTCTATACATAGATAAACGAAAAGTACTAAACGAAATACAAACTAGATAAACCAAAACAACGTAAAAAATAAAATAAACACTGAGTAAAATGATATTTTGTATTAATAAATAAACAAAGTAATAAACTTTCTATGGCTTCGATGAATTTAGTAATTAATGTAGAAATCCGTCGATTGAATAAAAGTAAACGTAAGTGTTTCGAACGAAATTTCAACAATCTTAAGCTATTAATGTTAACGAGATAAAAAATAATAATAATAGACTACGAAATCGGTTTGATTATTTTCTGCAAAACGTAATGGACGACGCGAACAAATATCTCCGCGTATAGGAACATCGCCGTAATGCGTGATTGAACGTAATTCGATAATAATTACGATCTCTAAAATAATCGTACACAATATCGATATACGTGTACCTTAATTTATTGTAGATTTAAAGTATCGAGAAAGAAGCTCACGGATATTATACGCGAATATTCAAATACGTTGCGAGAAACGAATATAAAATTGTGACGTTCCTCTCTCGAGACAAAACGATTTATTTCGGGGTTCGAGGGGCGATTTAACGAAATTTCGTCGAGATCTTGATTGAAATTAATTAAAAATACGTTCGAAACGCATAAATGTCGCGCGAAGGTATCTCCGATATAAATGTATCGAGATTGTTTCGAAAAACAAAAATAATAATAATAATGAAAACTGGCGGCCGAACATTTTACGGGCGAGCTTAAATCGAGATGTCCCGTCATCGTCGTACGTAATCGTATTGATTTCGATAAGTTTCGTCATACGAGAACTACCGTCGGTAATAGACGAGCGGAAATAACAATATTTAATTCGCGGCGTGGTCGTCGTCGTCGTCGTATATACTGTTTACAATATCGACACGGAATTGAACGACTACTGGGAAAAGGTCGCCTGATTATTTCGCGCCCTAGAGAAACGAAATTGAATAAACGCGCGGGGCTTCGCTTCGGCGAACGAACAAATTATAATCGAACGAAACGGCGGGGTTATAGGCGGACTTTTACAAATTGCTTCGTTCGCGATCGATTTAATTAATAAACACTTTCGCGAACGGAAATTCTTCGGACCAATTCGGCGGGGCCGTCCGGTTTTCGGCGTTCCCGTACCTCTCGACGACGGCGAATCAGCGAACGCGCGCGCAACATGGAAACAGACGGTCGTCCGAGCGGCGCGCCGTCGAATCGGACGAAAGCGAGGCTCCCCGCTAGGGATTGTTGCGAACCGCGGTCAGAACGGTTTAATAACGGTTATTACCGAGCGCGTAATTACTAATTCTGTTTCCCGGGCGTTGCGAACAACGGGCCGTTCAACGGGCGAAAGTCGAACGGTTTTCGTTTGTTTTTGGTTTTTACCCGTCATTGTCCGGTACGGCCGGCGCTCGTACGAGAAGCTAAATAATAATTAAAATAATAACCGACGGCGACTACGGATATACGTTCTAATCCCGTGTGCATGTGTGTGCTTTTGGTGTTCACGTTTTAGGTATTCGCCGTATTGGCCATCGCTGTAATGGTCACGTACGGACATCCGACACCGGAAATAGCGAATGGCGGCGACGAAATTGCAGAAACGACGACGGCGAAACACGGGTGGGGAATTCGAGGATGGCTGACGGACAAAAAGTCGCACGAACACGGCAAGGACGTTTTGGCCTGGATGAAGAACAAGTTTGGGCTGAAAAAGACCAGCACCACGCAATCACCGCCGTCGTCGCCGTCGCCGCCACCACCGCCGACAACCGGCACCAACGAACCCGATTTCGCTTACGAAGTCACGGATCCGGCGATTGATACCGGTAACGGCAATGGCATCGTCGTCGTTCCCGAGCCGTACGACGGCAACGGCGAAGTGCCGAGCGAAGGCAACGAGAGGCCCGAGACGCCGGAGGAATCCGCGACCGACGGCGAATCGTTCGAAAACAACGAAAACCCGTATCCGATCACCGAAGAACCAACGGAATTCGCCGATCCATCCATCGACCTACGTTCCACATCTTTTTAAGAGAGGCGACTCAATAACGAACGGAGTTGAAATGTTTACCTTCAATAAACGTCGTCGCGTTAAGCGTAACGTTCTTGTATTGGTTGTTTTTTCTATTTCTCTATAATCGAAAAAGTTCCACCGTAGTTCGTAAGGTCTTTTAATAATTACTATTTATTCCATAACGTCGTCGTTATAAACACGTAACGATTATCCATTGTTGCGTACTACCACCTAGTCGTTTAAGTAACCTTTGTTTGAGGATGTTATCGATGTAATTTCAAGAAAAAGACAATTATATTCCGATCAGCCAACGTGGTAATAAACAATGTATTATAATTATTATAATTATTATTATTATTGTTATTATTATTATTATTATTATTATATAGTTATAATTATTATTATTATAAAAAAAAAGAATATATATATAGAATAATGTAAAACAACGGACGGCCGTTACGAGCTACGTTTGATAAATTTGCAAATCGGCCATACCGATTTCGATCCTTAACCTCGCAATTCTTGATAGCTAATAGATAAGTACACGAGTTGTGTACCGTTAACGATTTTAATTAACATAATTTTCGATATTCCACTGAACTATAACAATATAAGAACAAACCAAACCTTTTAAAATCAAAGTTCAAGGGTATTTGAACAATACGCTAATCGGCACAACTAAAAATTATTTGATCATCGAATGATCCTTTTGATCAAAAAGATTGGTTAAATTGAAATTGAACATTTTTGACGTTTAATGCTTTCGCGTGTCACTTCTGAAAAATGAATAACAGACCGGCCGTGAATTAACCAAAATTTAGCGAACAGAATTCTTAGACGAATATTTGTTAAACCGACGTACACCTGATTAAAAATACAAAATCAATGATAATTCTAATCCGTAACATTGTCAAACGTATAATTTTGGAAACAAAAAATAAAAAATATTTCAAACGCTTATTGACCAAATAATAATATCGTCGATTTATCGTATATTCGAATTTATAAATTAATACCACAACTTTGTTAAACAGTTGTATAGGTACAACCTTTTTTTGATTTGTAATCTGTCTAGTTCTGTTCCGGATAAGAAAATAAAACTGACGTATACACGTGTACTTTATAATATACGAGTATGCGTCTTCTGTGTACACCGATAATAATATCCATTCAAATTTAATAAAATTTGATCGTGACAACGTGAAATTAATTTATCAAACACATATATACGAGTAGAAGTAACAGTAGTTGGAAAATACTTTTCAAATAATAAATATGTAAAAATTATGGTTATTATAAATGAGTTTGAAACATTCAAATCGTTCTAACAGTTAAATATTCAACTTTTTGAAATTGTACGAAACTACAGGCCGTAATTTCATAACTAGCATTGATTGAAACTCTTATGCTGGTGACTAACGTCCAATTATTAGTAATATTTGAACGATTTGTATACCAAATTATGGCTTATGAATAATGAAAATTAATGTTGATTGCCCGTATATAAATTGGTGGTTAGTAAAATTGCGATCGAAGTCATATTATCGCATATTTTTACAGAGCGCGCAAGTAAACGTAAGACATTTATGCGTCGTAATTCTAAGTAATTATAAAATATAAACGTTTTATGTTGTTTATATTTTTATTTGTACACCGTCCATATTATAACGGTGTTTGAATACGTCGATTCTATTCAACTAAAATGTGTATACGCTTTAGTATTAAAAATGATAATACGGCATTAACGTTCAATTATTTCAGTATAAACTAAGATTTTAATAACATACGTAATTTTTTAAAAGTTTTAATTTAACATAAGCCATCGATAACAAACCTTTTCGTTTTATAGTTTATAAACATATAAGTAAACAATTCTTGTTTATTGTAATAAAACTTGTGTAAAAAAAATGTCGAATAATTTATATACATATACAACTGTTGTCTAAAATTAAAACGTCGCTTTGTCGAGTTTATAAATTATGTTGTTAAAAATTTAACAAACGATTATACGACGTAATAATACGTATTAAATATTTATCGAAATAAATTGAAATAGAAATTAAGGCGTAAATCGGTTTTAGTAAGTGATAATCCGATAATCATTCTCAAGTCGAACGTAACAATACGTTTAAATTTACAGTCCACTTAAACTATATGGAAGTATGGGGGTATCCCGACGTGCAATTAAAATACGCGTTTCTAATTTAATTATTATAGGTGTAAATTGCCCGAAATGTTTACGTTGTCCCGTAGTCTGTGACATTGGTAAGTTACACGATTGCAGTTTTTCCCAGAATAAATAACGAATATTTTACGTTTAATCGTAAACTTTGGTGTATTATTCTGAAGATATTGCGCTGTTTCCGAAATATTTAAACGACAATAAACACGTAGTAAAAATTACGTACTTTATAATTAGTTTCGTTAATGTGGTTTTAGTAAGTGCGATAAAATGTATTCCGAACGGTTTATAGCGATATAAAATATATTTAAATGTCGCGTTTGGAAAAAATTAACGCGTAGATATTACATAAATAATCGAACGTTAACGTGCGTATTTTTATTATTATTCGCCGTACTTTGTGCCTGTGATTTTATAATAATAAAAATAACGTTCATTTTATACGCGTTGATTAAATATAAGTGGAAGTATTAAAGATCAAGGTAAAAGAAAAATACGTTACATAAATAATATTGTTTCAGACAATTAAAGTTACTTCGTTAACCAGCCAAACGCACGGTTAATTATTTTTGATCAACTCTTTTCATTACTACGGTATCGTTCGCAATTAAATAATTAGCCAATTCTGCCATCGTATTTTCATTTGTTTGTTGTACTTTATATAACGCTACACTGGCAAATCTTCACGGGCGCAAAATATGAATAATATGAATAAAATAAAAGTTAATAATAATTCGTTGGTTTACGTCGCTAATAAGTTATTATAAATATATTAACCGACAAATTAGTCACTTTTATCCGTACGATTATAATATTAGTATTCTCCTATACCGTATAACACCTAACCAACGCGGCTCTAATGGCCGATAAAAATATTAAAATTTATTCGCGTTATACCTTAAAACATTTCGAATAAAATATTTTGTTAGAATTTTTTCGAAATCCGATAACGATTTTGCGGTTTCGCGAAACCAATTACGCTTTTCGAGTATTCAATATCCATATGTGTATTAATGGAATAACACGCATTTTGATCCGGATTAATGTCTCATAATAAAACGCAGCGAACAATAGTCAAAACCGTATATATTCCCGATTTAAAATCGAAAATAAAATGGATACGACGAAATATTGAAAATTCGTCGTTCACGGGTACTGCAACGTATATGTCCAATTTCCGGACATGTAATATTACACGAAACGTTTATAGCATTTATTCTACCCGAAAGAGTGATGAAATACCCAAATAAAATAAAACATTCTACGTTGTACAATCATAACGTTCTACGTTTTGTTCAGCTGTTCATGAATTGAATATAAAACACAAATCATGTTATCAGATATGTATACAAATATAACCACCGTACAACTATTATATTTCATCAAAATTCAAACAATAAATCCTCGATTATTTCGAAAAAATAATAAATATTTAAAATTTGTCAGTTTCATTCTACTACTGGACATAGTAAGTGGGGAATAAAGTGCTAAAAATGTCAATGTTGTACACATTTTTCTTGATAACTAACTTTTTAAACTATAAAAATATAAACTAGATTTTTAAAAAAATTACTTTTCCCCTTTTGTGTCCAATTCCCGGAAAATACAGAAACTACGATGTAATTGTTTTGAAGAAATTTAATACACCAAAGAGCATTTTCTGAATAAATCGAATCAATTTAAAATTATTTCACTTCACACAGAATTGGAAACGTATTTAATAATTTTTTTAAACTCTTCTAAAGAAATTATTTTCATAACTATATAATATTTCTTAACTAATTTTATATTTACGAATAAACAAACAGAAAGAATAATAGAAAATATATCTGTGATTTACCATAAATCGTGAATAAATATAATTAATTATGATTTATAAATAAAGTAAATATAAAAAAAAATCATCTGTATTACTTTTAAGTATTTACTTTTTACTCTATTGGTACAACTTTATTATGCGATGGACATTTCAATTTATTTAAAACCAATATATAGAAAAAACTTTCAAACTTTCTTAAAATACAAAGAAATATTCCACAATATTTACGATAGGATAAAATATTAATAAATAATTGATTTATTTACTTTGCTTATTTGTTCTCAAATTGAAATAAATAAGTAAATTCCTATTTATTTTGAATTTAAAATTAGCTTTGGCTGTACCTATTCTAAAAATAATTTAAGTCGAACTGTTTTTTATAAATACTTTTGTATATTTTTAACACAACTATATAAGTGTTATAAATTTACTATGAAATATTCTATAGACTATATAAAAATATAATTCAAATACAAAATTAGTTCGTAAATAAAACTTTATTTCGATAATAAAATACAAACTACAATATAAACAAACGTGCATTTTATAATACATTTTAATATTTTTTTTAAAAACAATAAAAACTTTACAATTACGGCAACGAATAATAATATGCAAATAATTTCCAAAGTTTTGTGAACAATAATGAGCAAATAATATACGACTTCGTAATTTAATTCGACAATGAATTTGAAAAAAATGTTTGCAAATACATATTACGCCTAACAATAATCGATAATATTATTTTATTCGTCCTCGATTGTTCATAAAATCCTAATGTGTATCCATAAATTTACTGAAAATCAAGTACCGAGTATGACGGAAGAGGATTAGTTAAGTTAATGAATTATAATTAATATGGTTTGCGATAGTTGGTGTGAACGCCTTAGACGACAACGAATGATATATAGAAAATATAAAATATTATGAAACGACAAAATGGTTTTGGTATCCTGACTGATGACTATGGAGAAATGCATTTGGAATGAAAAAAAAAATACCGCCAACATTTCGCAAACCCCCAGGAGGACAGATGGTTGGGCCCAAGTAGCCCAACAGACATGGATAAATGGAATCCGTTGAAAATGTTGCTTGCTTTCACATGGGTATATAAGGTTGCATAGCAAGCATGCGATATTAATAATATTGGTTGAACAAAAACGCTGAAACTATCGAATATTTGACCGACTGAAATCAAATTCGTATTATAATTTTCGATTCGTTACTGAATTTCGTGTAAAGTACGAAATTTAATTAAAAACAATCGATTAAAATTAAACGGAGTCCGTTGGTAATTTAATGAAAAAGGGTGTGCGTACAATATCAAAAATATGTTAACGAAATCAGTATTTTTATTAGAGTTCGTACGAGACTATGTGCACCATTAAATATTTAATGTTCTCTTTAATAATATTTTTTTACTGGTTTTCTTTTATATAAATAATAAATTAGAATTGTCGAACTTCAGTTTTTATCAAATTATTCAGACTTACGTGTGCCATCGAACCGTGTCGCGATTGTATCCAGAAATGTGTTCTGAGGCGCCAATAATCCTTTTCTGGCAGGCATTTGTTATACCCTGAAAAATTAAAAAATAGAAATTATTAACAAAATATAGGTAGGGTGTTTAAAAACAGTTTGACAAGTATTAAAAGCGAGAAAGAATTTATATATATATATATATATATATATATATATA